>JAODAL010006763.1:0-130664 GCA_025379985.1 Phyllomedusa bahiana
ACTCCAGTTGGGAGAAAAAAAACAGAATGTTCCAGGTAAGGGACTAGCAGGTATAGGAGTCTCTTAAAATGTTGTTGACAAACTCCTGGAAGACCACTGGACTGTTGCACAGGTCGAAGGGCATCACCAGATACTCGAAGTGCCCATCCCGAGTATTGAAAGCCATCTTCCACTCGTCACCCTCTCAGATCCGAATAAGATTATAAGCCCCCCCGCAAATCTAATTTGGAAAAGATTCTAGCCCCCCAGAGACGATCAGAAAGCTCAGTAATCAATGGTAATGGGTACCAGTTTTTAATGGTGATCTTGTTTAGACTGCGGTAATCGATGCATGGGCGCAGAGACCCATCCTTCTTCTCCACAAAGAAGAAAGCGGCAACCGCTGGAGAAGTAGATTTGCGGATCAAGCCCTTCAGGATTTTCTTTCTTGTAGGCCGATATAGCCTGAGTCTCGGGTACGGAGAGAGGGTAGTCCCTATCTATAGGGCAATCGTAGGGACGATGAGGAGGAAGAGTTTACGCTTGCTTCTCAGAGAAGACGTCCTGGAAATCCTGATGCTGTAGCAGCAAGCCTGGTAGAGGCTTGGGAGATGGCCGTGGAGGGATGGGGCGCACCCGGCGAGGTGACGATAGACAGAGAGACTGGCAGTCTTGACTCCAATGCAAAACTTTGCCCGTCTTCCAATCGAGCATAGGGCCGTGACGCTGCAGCCATGGAAGCCCCAGGAGGACTGCCGAGGAAGAATGGGGTAGCACGAAGAATGTGATCCTCTCCTTATGCAAAACTCCCACTTGTAGGGACACTAGTTCCGTCCGAAAGAGGATAGAATCGCTCAGTAGCTCACCGCTAATGGACGAGATCACCAGGGGTCGGTCTAAGTGGACCATAAAATTCCTGGCAGATCCAGAATCCAGGAACGTGGCCACTTGGAACGAGATTGCTGAGTTGGTTGTGATCAGAACCAGCAACATGAGCTGTGGAGAGGGATTGCTCACACCTAGGGATGCCTCCCCACAAAGCCTAGGTGTGCATGTTTCCCGGACACTGCAAACGAAGTTGAAAACCCCTACGGAAATGTTCAGGTCTGCCGCAGTAGAGACACAAGTTCTCCTCACGTCATTGTGTAAGTTCTTGCGGAGTTAAGTGGGCTCTGTCCACTTGCATGGCCTCTTCGACATCTGGCTGTGAAGGAGGCAGTGGAGGCCGAGGGAACACCGGCGCAAGACAGGGTAGATGACGTGTCCGGACCGGTTCACGCTCTTGGCGGAGCTCCTCCTGCTCTCTGATGAGCTCACTTAGAAAAGACAGAGGGTCCCTGGTGGAGAGGGCATCCTTAATCAGGCTGGAGAGGCCCTTCTTGAACATGGCGCACAATGCTACGTTGTTCCAAGCTAATTCTGAAGCCAGCATGTGGAATTGCACAGCGCAGTCTCCTTTGGAGGAAGTCCCTTTCTGCAGGTTCAACAAGGTGGTCTCGGCAGAAGAGGCGTGGACAGGTTATTCGAAGACACTGTGAAACTCCTGCAGAAATGTAGCAAGATCGGCTGTGACTGGGTCGCCTCTGTCATAAAGTGGAGTCGCCCAGGCCAGGGCTTTTCCGGAGAGAAGACTGACCACGAAGGCCACCTTGGACCTTTCAGATGGGAACTGGCCGGCCATAAGTTCCACCTGAAGGGAGCATTGAGTGATGAAGGTCCTGCAGGCCTTAAGGTCCCCAGCATACTTCGTCGGCATGAACATCCAGAGTTTGGGGCCGGCAGACATCCCCGGAATAGCTGCCACGGGGGGTGCCACAGCAGCCAGTTGCTGCTGCTGAGTGGCGAGGAGCTGCTGCATCATCGTAGTCAGCTGGTAGAGCTGCTGCGCATGCTGCATGATCTGTTTCGATTGTTGGGCCATGATGGTGGTGAGGTCAGAGACGCTCGGAAGAGGCACCTTGGCAGGATCCATGGCCGAATCGAACTGTTGGCTTTTTAAAACTGGAAGTCAGGTGAGCTGAGGTGGTGTGGTGTTGTGTAGTTCCTGACCTGGGAAGGAAGGAGACAACTCTATGTTGGTGTGGTCAAGATTTACCTAAAGATTGGGATTGCTTCTTGCATGTTAGCAGGTGGACAACCCAAAGGATTTTGAGCTTACCTTATTCCACGTGGACTGGGTGCATTTTATGCCAGGCATGGCACTTTTGAATGTGCCTAAAGTAGGTGCATAAAATATGCTGTGCACCTTTTGTTTGTTATACTCCTAAATTAGGCGCATTAAATATGCTAATCAAGGAACACCACACACCAGATTTTTGACAGGCTTATTTATTCAGGCGCATTATACACTCATTTAAGGTGCCTTAAAACTGCCATGGAAGCGCCTCTTTTCTGGCATGTCGCCCTTCGTGTATTGTGCTACCATTGAGCTGAGCCCCGCTGTAGGTAGAGGTGGCTTTTCATAGAGGCTTATCTGGCTGTTTTTGAGAGGATTGCAGAAAGAGAGAAACTCCCTGTTGCTGAATGGACTGAAGTTCTATCACCTTACTTGATGGGAGAGCTGCAAAAAGCCTACTTTGATTTAGAGTGAGAAAAAGACTATCATGTCTTTAAGCCCAAAATGATGGCCCAGCTGGGAGTCACCTTATCGGTGCGGGCTTACAGAGTCCATGACAAGCGGATTTAAAAAACAATTCTTTTAAATGTTTGATTTATTACACCTTGAGTGCAAGTGGCTACAGCCCAAGACTCTGAGTCCATCTGCCATTGTCGAGCGATACATGAAGAATCGCTACATGAGTGGACCTCTTTCGGACATTTACCGCTTCCAAACCCCCCCCCCCAAACCACCCCCCCCCCCGCCTCCACCCAGCATTGCCCAGTGAGACCTCAAAATGCTAGATCAGTTGTTTTGTTCTAGTGGAGCAGTTTATGACTACTAAGACTTATCTGGGACCTGAAAGTAATTCACAACAGTTTGTGGGACACTCTGGAGAACACCACCAGACATGACCAGGACGATGTGTAAGGCGATGTAGGCAACCGCCTACGGTACCACCTCTGCCAGATAGTAAGTAGGTGCATTTTAATGTAGTAAAGTTAATTTCTGCTGCACACGACAGAAAGCAACAGCCACCTGAAATTTTGTACTGCGTGTATGAGGCTGCTGTCACCCATGCACCACCTCTTCCATCTCTGTTGTGTCATCTTCTGCAGAGACAGAACATTATTGACATTATTAGTGGTCAGTAAGTGAGTGGCACTGCTATTAGTGGTCAGCACTACTGCTGATCCATTAGTAACTGGACCCTTACCAAATAAGCTATTTCTTGCTGGTATCAGCCAGTTTGCATCTGAACCGTATGAAGCCTGGCTGATACCTGGAAGAATTGGAATTCAGGGTAAATGAGAATCTATTCCCCCTAGTGGTACCCTAAGGAGACTAAAATTACAAGTAAAAATAAAATTTTAAATTAAAAAAACTACAGTAATATATAAAGTCCGTTCAAAAGTCCTTATTTTTGAAAGAAAAGCACAGTTTTTTTTCAATGGAGCTGAGACGAATTAAATAAATATACAAGACAAATACACTCTAGTACGTTGATTATGTGAGGTAAATACATTCTAGCCGCAAACGTCTGGTTGTTAATGCATTATCTACATAGGTGTATAGAGGTCCATTTCCAACAACCATTACTTCAGGGTTCTAATTAGAGATGGGCGAATTTCCCGAAATTCGTTTCGTTCACTTCGCCGAATTTCTCGGCAAAAAATGACCTCCACACTGTGGAGGTCATGGCAGCAGCAGCAAGAGGTCAGACAGTGGCACAATGACAGAGTGTGTAGGTCACGGCAGCAGCCACAGCAGCAGCATGAGGTCAACAGTGGCACAATGACACAATGTGTAGGCCAACAGCAGCAGCCACACAGCAGAATGATGTCAGACAGTAGCACAAAGACACAGTGTGTAGGTCACGGCAGCAGCCACAGCACAGCATAGGTCAGACAGTGGAACAATGACACTGTGTAGGACAGAAGGGGTGGGAATGTTGGGGGGGGGGGGGTGGGGGAGAAAATAAAATGAATTGGGGTTTTGTTGGTTTGTTGTTTTGGGGTTTTTGGGGGGGGGGGGGGGGGGGGGGATGATATATATGGTGGGATATGATATTGTTATGGAGGTGTTTTATGTGGTGAATTTGTGTATATTGGTATATGGGGTGGGTAATGATTATATATATTATGTGGATTATGGGATATTTGTATTGGGTTGGGATGGATGATATATGGAAGATATGGATTGGGATTTATTGATATTTGTAAATTGGGTGTTGGACACAGCAGCAAGCCACTGTAGCAGCATGAAAAGGTCATACAGTGGAACTATGACACAGTGTGTAGGTTAAGGCAGCAGCAGCATGAGGTCAGCCAGTGGCACAATGACATTCTGGAGGTGGCAAAAACAGGAGTAGGCCACAGAAGTGGGACAATGGACACAGTGTGGAGGTCACGGCAGCATCCACAACAGCAGCATGAGGATCAGACAGTGCACAATGACACAGTGAGTAGGGTCACTGCAGCTGCACAGCAGCAGCATTGAAGGGTCAGGCAGTGGCACAATGACATTCTGGAGTGGCCATAACAGGAGTAGGCCACAGAGTGGGAGAATGACACAGTGTGGAGGTCACGGCAGCAGCCACAACAGCAGCCATGATGGTCCCAGACAATGGCACAATGACACAGTTTGTAGTCACGGCAGCACCCACTGCAGCAGCATGAGGTCAGAAAGTGGCACAATGACACATGTGTAGGACACACAAGCAAGCCACAGTAGCAGCATGAGGTCAGACAGTGGCACAATGAACACCAGTGTGTAGGTCACGGCAGCACAGCATGAGGTCCAGGCAGTGGCACAAGAAATTCTGGAGGTGGCAAAAACATGGAGTAGCCACAGAGTGGGACAATGACACAGTGTGGAGGTCATGGCAGCGCCCAACGCCGCTATGAGATCAGACAGTGGCGATAACAATGACACAGTGAGTAGGTCACTGCAGCTGCCACACAAGCGCCTCGATCATGAGGTCAGGCAGTGCACAATGACATTCTGGAGGTGGCAAATAACAGGAGTAGGCCACAGAGGTGGGGAGAATGACACAGTGTGGAGTCACGGCAGCAGCCACAACAGCAGCATGAGGTCAGACAATGCACAATGTGCACAGTGGTGTAGGTCACGGCAGCAGCCACAGCAGCAGCATGAGGTCAGACCGTGGCAAAATGACAGAGTTGTTGGAGTGGTGGCAAAACCAGTCCCTGGAAAATGAAGGTTTGGTGCAGATGGAGAAACTGACAGCAGATTTGGCATCATGCGGGATGCGGCATCAGAACAGTGGCTGAGGCAGGTAGTTTGAACCCAGACTCATTCGATCACGTTTTTGGTGAGGCTGTCATGGCTGATGTAGTCTGACGCTAAGGCATGGATGATGTGGAAATCCTGGCCGATCCAAACTCCTGATTCATCTTGACAAAGGTCAAGTCGTGTCCACAATTGTCCCGGGACAACGCGGGTTCTCCTTGGGAGACGATGTGCCCCGCCGCACGAACACCAACCGCTCTGATGCCACACTACGGCCGGGCAGGACAGCTTCTCCACGCAAAACTCGGGCAAGTTGCGGCTACACATCCCAGTTTGGCGCCCCAGTAGTCCAGCGGATCTTCTAACTGGGGTGGCAGAGTGGCTTGTCCAAGTAGGCCACCACCTGTTGGTTTCAGGACTGCTCCATATCCTGCTGCTGCATCGGCATACTACCTTATACCCTCCTCACTAGGGCGGGTGAAGGAAGCTGCCATCAGTGACTCCAGACTTATGGTTACTGCTGATCGGAAGCTGTACTCGCCACCTACCCACCCACCTTCCCCAGCAGCCGCGGCAGATAGTACTGAGGCGCTGAGGAACCCCCCGTCAGACCTATCAGAGGATGGACGATGCCGCATCCAATAAGGGCAGCGGCCAACTGAAAGAGGAATTATCCCTATAGTAATTGAGTTGTCCTCCCTCTCAATACCGGGAAAAAGGCACCAATTTTGGTACGCTGTAGCGAGGGTCGCAATAGGGTGGAGATCAAAGTCATCCCTCCTGCCAGATGCTGACTATCGGGTCTGGCTGTCACTAGCCAGCAAATAAGAACTAGCTGCGGGCCATCTGTCTACAAGTGACTAATCCGAAGGGGCTCCCTGCCTCCATGATCACTGTTATACTGGCCACGGGTGCTTGGGGGTCCATCTTCCTCGTATCCTCATCTCCATCCACCTCTTCCAGCTGCTCTGCTCCTCCTCTCTGTCACCTGGGTAGAAAATCCACCTCATTTCACCAGCAATGCTTCTGCTCCAATGTCCTCCTCCTCCTCCATCTTCAGTCCCCACTGACTCATGGGGCCACGAGATGAAGTCGCCACGCTCTCCAGTCCCTGCCCAGACAGATTTTTCAGCATCTGTCCTGACCAAGAAGCAGTGGAATGTTGTTATTCATCCCGTATTCCTTGGCGACTGACAAAATAACGTGGCCTCCTCGAATGGCCTCAACAAACGGCAGGTGAACGCATGAGCTGCCACTGGCTGAAATCAAAGTTACACAGGTGGAGTACTTCTGTCTGCCTGGATCATCAAAAAAACGTTAATGGCCTTTCACTTTTCATAAAGTCGGTCCAGCATTCAGGCTGGAAACATCGCATATCAGAGTGTGTGGGGAGGTCCGTTTCTGCCCCAGTCTGCATACTCGAGGATGTGTGTTCCTGGCTTTTTACGAATGATAAAGTGCATGCACAGTTTCCTGGCCATGTTTCAAATGTTCTGAAGATCGGTGGAAGACAGTATCAGGAAACTTATTTCACAACCAGATTGAACACGTGCGCCATGCAGGCGCATGACGCATCCCACCTCGGTGCAGACCTGCAAGCTGCGGACACCATGATCCTCCATTGTCCCTTACACCATGGGTTCCGATTTGCAGTTTGCACGGAGAAAAGACCACACATAGATTTCTTGCTGCATGACGCGAGCAGTTTCTCCCCTGTGTGACTTCGTATCGGGCCGAGTGCACGGCAGGTGGGTTAGAAACTGCGTGACACGTGTGGCCCTACACATGTGGTTATGGATGGAGCAGTACTTGTGGAGGCGAGATGGTGGTGGGTGTTGGAGGAGGAGGAGGCGTACATTGGTGCTGCAGGAGCAGCAGTTTGACAACGTGGAGGAGAAAGCGGCACTCTCCAGTCCAAGATTGTTTGTGGTGCCTGGGCGAGGAAGCACATTCCCCCAGTGGGCCGTAAAGGACATGTACTGGCCCTGACCGTAGTTACAGCTCCAACGTCCGCGCTGCCGTGCACCTGGAACAAACCGATAAGCTAAAGGACAAGGCCCCCGCCTTCTGTTTCGTACATATTTAAAAAAAAAAAAATGAAGGGCTGGTACTGCCATTTTTGGAACAGAAATTTACGGCTTTGGAACTCTCCAATCTCGTTCTCGGCACATAGCATTATTCTCTAGAATGGTGCAGAGTCAAGCCATTTGAGAAAGGGAGGGACTGCAGTAACCAAACAACTATGGACATGAGCAACGGTTCAAGCTGCTGCACCATATGAAGGTTTTGGACGCATACTGTTGTCCTCGTTTTGCAATAACCGGGTCGCTGAACGAGCTGCAGCGCCATGAGTTGCGAGGAGGCAGGAGCATCTGGACCGGAGGATGATGTCCAAAGAGAAACAGCTCCCTTCTGCAGAAGGTGGTGGAGCCTTGACTGGCTGCAATGGCATGCGTGCCACTGGTGCGCATAGCAGCTGGCAACTTGCTGCGGCGGCAGGATGACCACCACAACTGAGCCACGTTTCTCCCAGGCCAAACCGGATGGTGACGCTGCGGCATGTTGTTGACGCAGGGCCGTTGTGCCAAAGTTAGCTCCTGGCCACTCTTCACTTTCTGCTTACAGATTTCTACATATAACGCATATTTCGGACACCTCCGGTGTCTTAGCAAAGAACTGCCACACCCCGATATCGGAGTTTACCGGCCAAACACAGCTCCGCACTGAGTGACTACTCTGCCGGCGCCTGCTGCCGTTCGCTGAGCCCTGTGCTCGCTACTGTTTCTTGGACCTGCGAAGCAGTTTATTCCCCCCGGGCCCGTTGGCTCCCCTGGACCTCACCCTGCAGCAATCTCTTGCTGTGACACACGCCAACACACCCACTTGCTGGCTGCGCCGCTGCCTGACGCGCTAATGCTGACGCCCTCTTTCTCCTGACATGATGATAGCCCTTGCCTCACCCTCGGCTCCCAAGAGCGTCGCAACATCAATCATCTATTTGAGTATTTCATCGTCACTGCCTCTCCTCATCACCGGTCTTGGTATAGCAGAGGCCTGACCCCTCACAACATGACCTCACCATGCCACTCTCCACATCTAAACTTTGCCGCCTACAGTCATGAGAAGAGGGGATATTGTGCCCCATTTCCTATCGCTTGCCAAGTAGCTGCAGGACTGCCCTCCTCAAATTGTTTCATCCTCCGCTATATAGTCGCGCTGAGCCCAGATCTGACATAGTAGAACCTGGCTGAGCGAACCGATTGGACAGAGGCGGGTAAGAGGACAGTGAGGGCTGGATGTAAACCTTTCTTAGCAACCTCTCTCTGTCTCCCACGGACCTTCAAACATAACAATGCACTGTATTCTATTCAGAAAGATTAGAATGCTTTAATATGGACTGACATGATTATTTAAAGGGTAAGCGTATCAAACAAGAAGGTAGGCTTATTACAATCCAATCAAAGATAATATATAGCTAAAATATAGGTACAATCCAATCAGTGTCTTTAAGTGTTAAAGATATAATTTTACACCTCAATTATTTAAAAACATGACACCTCCCATCAACCAAAAAATAAAAATGAATACTCCTGACTGCCTTAGTTTACACTAATAATAACCTTAAATAAGCAGCAGCCTATGACCTGTTTATTCAACATGCACGGCCTTCTAGACGTATCACTAGACGCCAAATAATTATGATTGAGCGAACAGAACATGCCTTGTAACCTAGTCAGAAATTCATATTAGAACAGAAGATATTAATTTGAAGAAACAAGATAGGATGCCATTAAAATGCTGAAATATAAAAAAAATCTATTCTATACTATAGAACCTAAATCTTAATGGCATCAAAAAATCTGATCACTAATATAGGTCAATGAATCCTTACTATTCATTGGTTTGTGGTGCGTTGTGTATTCCTTTTGAGTTGTATGCATGAGTTCTGATTAAACTTGATCAAGTTTGGGGGAGCCCGTCTTCTTATTATTATTGCATGTCTTGGCAAGACAACCTCATGTCCTAAGGAAAAAAAAAAACAATTGTCTTGAAAAACAATGTGGTCACCTCCTAATTAGTGAATGCATTGAAAAAAGAAAATAAAAAGTTTATTGTCTAGGGGAAGAACATTAATGTAAGAAAAATTCCTTTTTGTGGCATAATAATACTATTTCTAAAGTGTCCAAAACTATGGGAAAGTACCCTAACTCTGCGTGTGTTAAGTGGTCTCTATAAGCATCTGAGAAGTGTTTGTACCTGTACTATATTGGATATAGAACTTTGGTTGTCATTAAAAACTACACTTTTAATGGAACTTGGTAGTTGTCAGGAACTGGTGTAGGTGAATGTGGTGCATCTCCGTGGTCTTTGGAAGACTCATGCGTTTAGCTATAATTGGTGTTTCATGTTAACTAACTTATTGTCTTTCCTCTAAAAAGTGTTTATGTAGCTTATGTGTAGGACCTCTATGGTTTTCAAAACACCATTTAATGCATTTGTATACTGTAAACCCATAATTTAATTGCAATAACCTAAAATGTAATAACACTGTACGTCTCAATCCTGAGTAGCTCGTAGTATCTCACTCCTCACACCTGTCGGCGTCCCTTTGATATAATCTTCAGCCACATGCAGAGCCAATATTCCTGTTGAAAAGGCAGCAATACAGAACAACAACGCAACCATCCTCCCACAATGCAAGCCCAAAGTCTTGTGCTGGGTTGAGGCCAAGTAATTTATTGTACAGAGGGGGCATCCACGATCTTTCTTTTCCTTCACGCGATGGAAGGGTAACACTTTTATTCCCAGCGTGTCTTTTGTTGATGGCTTATGTGCAACGCCACGTCTGTGAGAGGTATAGCTCTGATATCTTCTGGTTCACTGTCTAGCTTGACAGGAGGAGCAGTAGTAGCAGCAGCAGTGGAACTTGCTTCCGTCTCGATGGGGTTACACTTTGCAGTTGTGACGCATGGATCCCACGTTCCTCTTCCTTCGACTTTCACACTTATTAGGAGTGGTCCCACAAACTTGAAATGTCATCTAAGTGGCAAAAGATGGTGCACCCAAGCTGAGATTGCCTAAAAAAAAACAATTTTCCAATAAGCTCAGTGGGGCATCTACTGAAATGGTAGAATGAATGTATAGGTAGTGATGCGGCTTCGTGTGACTAACGTGTACTAAAAAATAGGGTTTGCCTTTTAACCACTTACATCTAGGGCTGATATGGTCCTTTGTGTAGCTGGAAGAAAAATCAGAGTTAATGAGAGACAATTTAATTTTAGATCTTCTGATATCTAGAAGGAAAGACGCTTATGATTGCCCTCTTAGTTCCCTGGAGAGAGAAAAATCCATAATATTAGTGTGTAAAATAAAAAAAAAAATTCCAGTGGAATTGGATTATAGCCACTAGAGTACAGAGTGCGTCTCTGGACCCATTTCAATCCTGATTGGCCCTCTTTGAATTGAAAACAATGGTGTAAAAATTTAATTAACAATAACCAGACCCAGACATGTTACAGGAATGTACATAATCTTTTTCTAACCTTTCCCATGACTCTTGTGGTGTCTTTATATATAATCACCTACTCAACCAAGCAAAGAGCAAACAACTCACAAGCTGAATGAGTTTTTCTTACTTTATCCCTATAAGGGGGGTCGAGTAGTTATGTGGTGGGTTCAGCTTCCCTTTCCTCTACGTTGTCTCCTCCCTCCCTTAATGATGTTTTGAAATGTCAATCCTGTGTAGTATCCTGGTCCTATTAGAGGACTAGGTCCTGAATTTAAACATATGCAGTGGATGAACTGGTGAACGAATGATGCTGATGTTTTTATGTGCATTGGGGAGAGTATGTTTCCTGTAGTTGAAATGGATATCTCCTAGATGTAGTGCTTTTCTCTTTGATGGTTAACTACAGTACCTTGCCCCTTCTAGAGATTCTATAGAATGGGGCACATTGGGAGTTCCTGAGTTAACGGGGAGGAAGACCTAGGCAGGTCAGGAAATATTTCCTGCAATAGCACTCAGCTGATGTTTTGGGGGTTTTGCAATGAGTGTCTGCTCGTGTAATAGGTGCTGGTGTCAGGCTACTTAAGCATCTTTAGCGAGTGCTACAGTAAGGTTCTCTCTTTAATTTGATACTGCAGACACTACTAAGGCATGTAAACATGTCATCCTCAGCATCTCTACAATGTTCATTAGCTTTTGTGGTTTATTCTATACTTTTGTGACTGTACCACCCATCTGAAGGTTTATGGTGTAGTATCAAGAGGTGTAGCAGTGTCAGTGGTTAATGAAGTGCTTGTAGTGTTTATCTGAGGTTCCCCTGAAAGCCTAACAACTGCGTTTTGGCTCACCTATCCAATTGCAAAACATTTCATTTCTTCTGTTCTTAACAACAAGATGCTATTCTTCTGTAATGTCTCTAAATCCCATGGACCTTCTTGAGGTAACTCAGGTAACACAATCGCTTATTTACTCAATAATGATGTATGTCTACCCCATATAGTTTTAGCCATATGTGTCCATAGGACTTCCATACGCGTTTTTTGAATTTTTTTATATAGGAATGTACTTAAATTCCTATCTGGGGGCACAATCAAACTTGGATCTTTCTGCAAGATTTATGACACATTCCCCCATGTTTTATGAAGTCCTATTAACCAAGAATAGCACCCATTCCTCGGTCAGATGACTAAAACAACTGTTTATTAGCTCCTATAATACCCTTCACTGAGGCACTACCTTGCTCAGTGGACACTTTCTATATTACTTAAAAGAGCATGTGGCGATTGTCTATGTACCGGGGGGGTTGTGTAATCATGACAATACAATGACAATTCCTCAAATTAAAAGTAATAACTTCTACTTCCAAGCGAGACTTATTAAAGTAACAGTTATACTAGCAGCAAGAAATATTCATGTGCAAAAATAACGCATATATATACAACCAAAAATAGAAGGAAAAAAAATAGCAACAATAAGACAAATTTGTTGCAGCGGCAGAACGGCCTCCCCCAACACACTCTGATATGCGATGTTTCCACCCGCTGGAATTCCAGCCTGCACATTTTGGACCGACTGTATGAACAGAGAAAGGCCAATAACGATTTTTTGATGAGACCGATCAGACAGAAGAACTTCCCCGTGTAACTTTGATGTCCAGCCAGTGGCCATCACATGCGTGTACACCTTGCCTATTGTTTGAGGCCATTCGAGGAGGCCACGTTATTTGTCATCGCCAAGGACTACGGGATGAAAACATCATTCCACCCACTGCTTTCATGTCCTGTAACAGATGCTGAAAAATCTTGTCTGGGCAGGGACTAGAGACGTGCAACTACATCTCGTGGCCACATGAGTCTGGTGGGGACTGAAATGGAGGAGAAGGAGGATGAGGACATTGGGAAGCAGAAGCATTGTCTGGTGACATTATGTATTTCTACCCAGGTGACAAGAGTAGGAGAGCAAAGAGAGCAGCTTGGAGTAGTGGATGGAGATGAGGAAGACAGGCAGATGACCCCCAAGCACCGTGCAGTTACAGTTGGAAATGGAGGCAGAGAGGGAGAGCCCCCTCGGAGTCACTTGTGCAGATGACTCCGCATCATGCTTTATTTGCTGGCTAGTGACAGCCGAATAGTTCAGGCATCGTCCGCAGAGGTGATACTTCTGCTCTCCACACGCCTATTGGACCCTCGCTACATGGGTCCAAAATGGAGCCTTTTTCCATCTATGAGAGGGTAGACAAACTCAAATAACTATAGGGAAATCCTCCGTAATCAGTTGGCTGCTGCCTATGTGCGGCATCGTCCCTTCTCTGACAGGTCATGACCAGGGGTTCCTCATGCGCTCACGTACTACAGGCCGCAGCTGCAGGGGGAAGGTGGGGGGGTATGGTACAGTACCAGCTACCATCATAGTAACCTAAGACTGGAGTCACTATTGAGGCAGCTTCCTCACACCCGCCTATTGAGGAGCGGCAGTCTCCGCCACACAGCAGCAGGACCTGGAGCAAGTCCCTGAACCAACATTGGGCCTCCTTGGACATCACTCTGCCACTCACATTAAGAAGATCCCTGGACTACTGGGCAGCCCAAACTGGATGTGTGGCCGCAACTTGCCGAGTTTGCAGTGGAGAAGCTGTCCCTGCCCGGCCATAGTGTGGCATCAGAGTGTGTGTTTCTTTGCGGCGGGGGCCATCGTTACCCCACCCAAGGAGAACCCGCTTGTCCATCGGGAAATGAGGAACGACTGACACTATGTCAAGATGAATCAGGCGTGGATCGGCCAGATTCCACAGCATTACCAATGCCATAGGCTCAGACTGTGGGTTCAAACTCACCTGCCCACCACTATTCGGATGCCGCCAACCCCCGCCTGATGCCAACACATCTGCTGACAGTTTTCTCCCAAGTTTCACCATCTTGCCTACCACCATCTTACCAGGGACGTATTGCACCACCCTCCACACTCTGTCATTGGTGCACTCTATGACCTCATGCTTGCTGGCTGCTGTTTTGCTGTGCCGTGACAGGCCACACTGTTTCATTGTGCCACGTCGACCTCATTCTTGCTCTGTGGCTGCTGCAATGTCCTCCACACTGTGTCATTGTGCACTGCCTGATCTCATGCTGCTGCTGTCGTGACCTCCACACTGTGTATTGTGCCACTCATGTGGCCCGAATAACTGTTTTCCGGCCTCCAGAATTCATTGTCCACTGCTGATCCTCATGCTGCTGCTGCCGTACTCCTCACTGTATCATTTGTGCCAACTCTGTGGGCCTAATACTGTTTAAGACCGCCTCCAGATGTCATTGTGCCACTGCCTGATCTCTACTGCTGCCCGCCGTGACCTCCACACTGTGTGATTGTGCCACTCTGTGGCCTAATACTGTTTTGCCGCCCTCCAGAATGTCTATTGTTCCTGCCTGATCTCAAGCTGCTGCAGTGTCGTGACCACCACACGTATCATATTGGCCACTCTGTGGCCTAATACTGTTTTGCCGCCTCCAGAATGTCATTGTGCCACTGCCTGATCTCATGCTGCTGCTGTCGTGACTCCACACTGCATCATTGTGCCACTCTGTGGCCTAATACTGTTTTTCCCTGCCTCCAGAATGACCTTGTATGACTCACTCGCCTGACCTCAATACAGTCTGCCGCCGTGACCTACCAATCGACTGTGAGATTGGTGCCACTCTGTGGCCTAATACTGTTTTGGCCGCTTCCAGAATGTCATGGTGCCACCTGGCCTGTATCTCATACTGCTGCCGCCATGACCATCCACACTGAGTTAGTGCACTCTGTGGCCTAATAACATTTTGCCGCCTCCAGAATGTCAATGTGCCACTTGCCTTATCTCATGCTGCTGCTGTCGGACCTCCACACTGTATCCATTGTGCCACTCTGTGGCCTAATACTGTTTGCCGCCTCCAGAATTCATTGTGCCCACTCCTGACCTCATACTGCTGGCCGCCGTGACCTCCACACTTGTGTGATTGAGCCACTCTGGGCCTCAACTGTTTGCCTGCCTCCTGGGAAATGTCATTGTGCGACTGCCTGATCTCATACTGCTGCCGCCGTGACCATCCACATTGTAGATAGTCCACTCTGTGGCCTAATACTGTTTTGCCGGCCCCAGAATGTCATGTGCCACTGCCTGAATCTCATGCTGCTGCCAGCCGTGACCTCCACACTGTGTGATTGTGCCACTCTGTAGCCTAATACTGTTTGCCCGCCTCCAGAATGTCATTGTGCCACAGCCTGATCTCATGCTGCGCTGCCGCCGTGACCCTCCACACTGTGTGTTGTGCCACTCTGTAGCCTAATAAGTATTGCCGCCTCCAGGAAAGTCCATTATGCCACTGCCTGATCTCATTCTGCTGCTGTCGTTGACTCCACACTGTATCATTGGTGCCACTCTGTGGCCTAATACTGTTTTTTGCCGGCCTCCGCGTAAAATGTCATTGTGCACTGACTGACCTCTATGCTGAGCCGGCCTGTGAACTCCACACTGATGTGATTGTCACACTCTGTGGCCTAATAACTCGTTTTGTGCCGCCTCCAAATAGGTCATTGTGCCACTACCTGAATCTCATCTGCTGCTGTCGTGCCTCCACACTGGTATCATTGTGCCACTCTGTGGGGGGGGGGGGGGGGGGGGGGGGGGGGGGTGGCCTAATACTGTTTTGCCGCCTTCCAGAATGTCCAGTGTGCCACTAGCCTTATTCTCATGCTGCTGTCTTTCTGACCTCCACACTGTATCAATTGCCACTCTGTGGCCTAATATCTCGTTTTGCCGCCTCAGAATGTCAATGTGCCATGCCTGATCTCATGCCTGCTCTTCGTGACCTCCACACTGTGTGATTGTTGCCATTCTGTGGGTTTCCTCCTGTTGCCACCTCCAAATGTCATTGTGCCACTGCCTGACCACAAACTGCTGCCGCCCTGACCTCCGATCTCAGTCATTGTGCCACTTTGTGCTTCCTCGTTTTGCCACCTCCAGAATGTCATTGTGCCACTGCCTGAGCCTCATGCTGCTGTGGCTGCCGCCGTCACCTTCCACACTCTGTCACTAATGTTTGCCACCTGAGCTCTCAGGTTTTTTTTTCCAGCGTTTTCGCTGGCATGACCTTTAACAGCTACATTCTCCGCTTGAGTTTTTGGTCAGTTTGCCCTCTTAATGCCCAGGGAATTTTAAAGTGAAGCATTCTAAGAGCGGGCGGAGTCATCTCGTGTCATACTAAACTCAAGCGCCAAACATTGTAATAATAACCAAGACCAAGCTCCCCTCTGCATATTTAAGCATGGCACACGACGTTCTACAGCACCACTGCAGCTCTTGTCAGCCTGGAAATAGCTGCTTTTTAACCGCATTCCGTTGCCGAAGTTAATACGAACAAACCGAATTTTGACAGAAAATTTCGAATCGAATTTTTGAGAAAATTCACCCACCTAATTATTACGCTCCAGAAATGCATATCCAAACCTTATATTGAACTCTGTTATTGAATTAACCATGACAAGTCCCTCGGCAGAGAATTCCACAGACTCACTGCTCTTAACAGTAAAGAATCCCCTTTCTAAGTTTATGTAGAATTCTTTCGTTCCTCAAGACGTAGAGGAAGCACCCCTTGTTCTCGATACAGCCCTGGTATAAATAAAATCTTGGGAGAGATCTCTATATTGACCTTGTGATGTATTTAAACATATTTATTTGTCCCCTCCGAAGCCGTCTTTTTCTCTATAACTAAATAACCCTAAACTTGCCTAATCTTTCTGGGATTGTAGTTCACCCAGTCCTTTTATTATTTTTGTTGCCCGCCTTTGTACCTGTTCGAGCTCTACAATGTCTTCCTGTGCACAATATCCATGTGTGGTCTAACCAGTGACTTGTATAATGGGAGAATGATGTTTTCATCATGTGCCTCTATGCCTCTTTAATGCACCCCATGATCCTATTTGCCTTGGAGCATCTGGTTGTATGACACTGGCTGCTACAATTAAGTTTACTGTCCACCAGGATTCCCAAGTCCTTCTCCATTCACTTTTACCCAAACATTTTTTTTCCCTTTTAAAAGTACCCCTTTTAAAAGGATTTTTTTCCCCTCCATGTCATAACCTTGCATTTATCTGAAATTTAAAAATTTATCTGCCTTTTTCCCGCCCCGGCCTCCAACTTTTCCAGATCCCTTTTTAATTTAAAACATTATCCCCCCTATTGTTTTGATTAAAATTACAGAAACAGTATCGCTGCAAAATCAATAATCTACTGTGTAATTACTGTGTAAGAAACATTAAAGAAAAGTTAAAGAGGATAGGGGGCCCCAATACCGACCCTTTTTGGTACCCCCTTTGTAACAGATCCATCGAATGTACAAATTTAAATTTCTTTCCCTTTTTTTTTTCTATCAGTGAGCCAGTTGCTTACCCATTGCACACATTTTTTCCCCCCCGTCCAACATTCTCATAATTTTTTCCCCAAACCTTTTTTTTGTTGGGAAACCAAAAACAAAAGGGTTTAGAAAATCCTGATATAACATTTTCCCGTTTCCTCTCCCCGATTTCCAAACCCAAACACTGACTTCCTCATAGAAAACTGAAAGGGGATTAAAACTGACAGGACCGGAACCTTCTAAACCCCTGCGGAACGGCTTATACATTTAATTTTTTAGTGAAAATACTCCAGGGTAGCATCTCTGAGAAAACCTTCAAACATTTTACCCCACAACGAGGTTAAACTTACCGGCCAAAAGTTTTTTCCCATCACTTTTTTACCCCTTTTTGGGAAAATTTTGGGACCCACATTTGCTTTTGCCCAATCCTTTTGGGGCATTTCTCCATTATTAGACAGTCCATAAATTTTAAAAAAAGGGGGCCCAACTAAAACATCATTAACTCCCCCTTTGGAAACGTGGGGGGTAAAGCCATCTGGACCTGGGGTTTGTCCCATTTTAAAACTTCTTAAACGGAGCTGCAAATTCTTCCCCGGGGTTTGGGCAAGAACTTTTTTTTTAAATTTGGGGTTTTCCTTATCCCCCTGTTTAACAGGAAGGGCATCCTCCTCGGGAAATACAGGGGAGAAAAAAGTTTTAATTTGGTTTTGGTTTTTTTCTCATTTTGCCATCACTGTCTCTCCCCTCCCGTAATTTTTTTAAAGGGCCAAAAATTTTCTGTTTTTAAAACTTTTTACTATTTATATAGTTAAAAAAATGTTTTGGGGGTTTGTTTTACTTTCCCATAGCAAATTCTTTTTTGGCCCCCCCCAACCCTTTTCTTCCTTTATCTTTATTTTTAAAACACTTTATTTTTTTCCCTAAAGCTTCTTAAGGGGCCTTTCACCTCCCTTTCCCGTTTTTAAATAGGTGAAAACCTTTCTTTTTGTTTTTTTTTTCGACTCTTTTTTCAACCCTGTTGATCCCCCATTGGGGTTTTTTTTCCCGTTTCTAACTATTTTAAAACCATAAGGTTTTGTAACCCCCTTTACAGGGTAGCCTTTGGGTGTTTTTAAAAATAAACCCAAATTTTATTTTTGTTCTGCCATATTTAAACACATTGTCCCAGTCAATACGGTTTAAGGCCTCCCTAAGCACTTTGCTATAATTTCTGTGAAATACGTAATGGGTCAACAAACTTCCTAAATGCTTTTTTAAATACTGTAAGATCGGGTCATTTATTGAGGTATCTAACTTACAGACCCCTCAAAGTCATGTCAGAACTGGACTGGTACCTAAAAATCTATTTTGAACATTTTCTTGAAAATGTGAACAATTACTACTAAATTTCTAAGCCCCTTTGAAAATTGCAAATTTATCAAAATTTTCACAATATTTTGATATTTTTCACAAATAAGCAAGGATTGTATGGACCAAAATTTCTTACTTACTTAAAGCACAATGTGTCATGAGAAAAACAAGAAAACTGTCTCTGAATCACATGGATAGGTAAAAGTGTCAAAAAGTTATTCTCACATAAAGTGTCACATGTCAGATTTAAAAAATGAAGTTCTGTCAGGAAGGTCAAAACTGGCTGCAGCGTTAAGGGGTTAATGGTCTGATTTAGCTAATTATAATTAGTTATATCAGACCATTAAAATTAATATAGACAATTATTTGGTTGTAAAATGCAGTGCAAGACTTCATACTAATAGTCAACAGATGGAAAGGTGTTGGTAGTTTAAGGTTGCTGACTATTAGAAGCAGAGACTCAGTTTGTCAAGACCGTCATGTTCTGATGGTTCAGTCAGCTGTTTTGCATATTTCTCTTGTTTTTGCAATCCAATTGTGTTATTTCTTGTAGTTATTAAGTTACCTGTTTATATCAGTGCTACGTTTTGGTTGTATAACTTGATGTGAAGAATGAGTAGGTGTGTGAGTTGTAGTTGAGTCAGCAGAAAGGGTGGTTGTTGTTGAGCAGAGAAAGAAGTATATAAGGGCAAGTTTCTGCAAGTAAGGTAAAGAACATTGTTCTTGGAGAATACATTTTGCCTTATGTTTATAAAACTGTTTAGCAGTAAGACTGCCTTTGCTTCCCATAGCCACCAATCGGAGCTCAGCTTTAATATCATATAGTGCTCTGTAAAAAATGAAAACTAAGCTAAAGAATCTTGAGTTAGCAGCCTGGTCTTTTCAATAGCAACTTTGCTTATGTATGTGTTTGCGGCGTAAGAGATTCCTAGACGCAGGGTATGTGCTGATGTTTTCCCATAGTCAACTAATTAACATGATTATACTACAAGAAAACATGGGTTGCAGGACTGGTCTTTGAAAAATTCCCTTTTTACTCACTACCCACTCCATCTCCTTTTTTCCTCAGAACTTTGGTTCTGTGAGTGATAAATAAGGTAAATGCTTTAACCAAGAAATTCTTGCCATGGAGCAATGTTGCCAGGGACGCTGGGATTCTGCATGATGGGTAATTACTGTTGGTTTCTGTTGAGAGAGGATTCGATGAGACACCTTACAAAAAGAAAACAAAAAAGGCTATCATGACTTATATTTGCACAAAGAAAATCTCAAATGAAACTTTGTAAATACTTGTATCAATATGTTTGAGGTTCTTTTTGGTATATTACAGTTTATAGTTTAGTCAATATGTAACATAATTTTAGAACCACATGTATGAAAATTGTCTAGGTCTAAAACTCACTTTGTTACCCATAGCAAACAATCAGAGCGCCCATCTCATTTTCCCAGAGCACTATAAAAAAGAAAGGGGTGCTCTGATTGGTTGCTGTGAGCAACAAAGTGAATTTTAGACCTAGACAGTTTTCATACATGTGGCCGTTAATGTATGTGTTATATGACTTCAAAGAGGAATTGACTCCATCCAGGCCAAAAATATATCTCAGTCCACCAAGTGTAATAACCACCCCATCCCCTCATGCATCGTCACTTGTATGCTGTCAGGCAATTGAACTGGCCGGACAGTGGAGGACGTATCCCAGGATTCTCTTGTCTGCTTGCGCCTCCTACCTGGCTTTAGTGAGCCCATCCCTCTCTCCTTGTCCAGTCCTATTTTTCTGGCTGTCTTCTCTCCCTTACTGCATCTTTCAACTCTCTTACCTCCCAACTGGGGTATTTCCATCCACTTTAAACACGCCATAACCCCCATTACTTAAAAAGTATATCTGGACCCGTCCTGCTCTGCTGCTAAATTCACTGACAGTCTCCTAATGGCCCTTCATATCTAAATATCCTAGAACGCTTGGTCTAATCTTGCCTTAACCGCTACTCCTCTGTATTCCTGTGTATCGACCGTCTGCAATCGGTTTCGCACTTTATTTACATTCCCTCAGAAACTGCTCTTAGGCTAATAGTCTCAATGGTGACCTCCTCACTGCTAATCACAGAGACAACTACTCCATTTATTAGTGATGAGCGATTATGTTAGGACTATAGTCATCGGGCTCGATAGTCCGGATTCTCGGCCAATTATCAAGACGATTTTTCCGTTAGTCGTATTAGATTATCGCGTTGACCATTAAAGTCTTGTGAGTTGAGAGCAAACAAACCCTTCATTTCTTACACCCAAACAGGGCTGGAGAAGCTGGAAAAACCATCCGCAACAGTCTCAAATTGGATAGTGCATAAATCTTAGGCAACACACTTAGGTTATAAAAGCACAGAAAAAAACATCACTAGAAACAATTCACTACTATCCATGTCTTGTACCCAGCAGGACTTAAACCTGCATACTCCACAAATTAAAAAGTGCTCAGAAAAGCAGTGATGATTTGAAACCATCATTTTACTTGAACTGGGACATTGGAATATCCCTGTCTGGATCGCACCGCATGAAGCCCACCAACCTGCATGACCCCCAGATTAATAAAATGCCGGATAAGGAGTACTTTTAACAACCATTTTAGTTTCAATGGACATTGAACTATATCTGTCCTGCTACCGCAGAAATGACCATTAAAACATGTCTGATCCCTCAGATTTAATAAAGTGCTGGAAAGGAGTCTTTGTAACCAATTTTTAGTTTCAGTGGGACATTGAACTGATACCTGTCTCCCTGGTGCCACAGCATGAGACCAAACCTGCATGACCCCCACATTAAAAAGTGCCGAAAAAGGTGTCTCTTTCAACACCATTTTAGTTTCACTGGACATTGACTTACCTGTCCTGGACCACAGCCATGATCGCCCCAAACCTGCCAGGACCCACCCAGATTTAAAAAAGTGCTGGGAAAAGGGGTCTTTCAACCACACATTTTAGTTTATGACACTTGATTATACCTGTCCTGGGCCACAGCATGAGCCCCAAACCTGCATGTGTAGAGATTTAAAAAAGTGCCACAAAAAGGAGTCTTTCAAACCACCATTTTAGTTTCACTGGACATTGACTATACCTGTCCTGACCAAACAAGCCTGAGCCCCACAAACCTGCAATGACCCACAGATTTAAAAGTGCTGGAAAAGAAGGTATTGCAACACCTCATTTTAGTTTCACGGGACATTGGACTATATCTGTCCTGTACTGCAGAATGACCCCTTAAACCTGTTTGACCCACAGAATCTCCAATGTGTCACTATGCTCTTTTGGACAGTGACTGTCATTTAGTATATTTTTTGGTACTGACATTTGTTTACAGAATGTTTTAGGACGTTTTATTTATAGTTTTACATTATTATCATTTGCTTTTATTTCAATGAGTGTGATAACATACATCATACTCCACCTCCCTGCAGTTTTTAAGGTATTTTTCTACACGTGTAGTTGTTGTTAATTCGTCCCCCCACCCAATAAGTAATAAAAATGTCCCTAGATTCATCCGCCAAACACTTTATAGTTTTGAGAAGGATATTGCCCTTCCTGTTCTGTGAGTGTTTCAGCCTCCAATCTCAATTAAAGTTTTCATTCTTTCCTCCAAATCTTCTTCAGTGATTAGAGGACAGACATCACTGGAGATCAAATGATGCAACCCTATAGTGATCCAGCCCCAGAAAATTTTTAGCTAAATTGTACAATTGTGTCCAGCCCATTGGATGCCGCTGTTTTTGACACTACTTAAACTCACAGAAATCACCTTTTTCAAAAATCTGAATGTTTAGAGAAATTGAAGCTCTCCTGATTCGCCCCTAACGGTGAGAGCTGTGAGAGCCAGTGCTGACTCGCGGTGGACAGCTCCTTGTGGTTTAGTCTCCTATGGATGTAACCATACAAGGGATCTCGAGAGAGGCCAGGGCCGCAGGACTTACAGTGGGGTGCGTGTATGAGAGCCCAGGTTAGCGTCTGTCATATATAACACGGCTGGTTCCAGCTCGCCAGGGCGGAGTTAGGTTAAAGGGGGTGCGGTGAAGCCCAGGATGGCGTCGTCATCTATTAACACGGTAAAAATGCCCTTATTGATCGCGGAGCAACGAAAACAGTAGTGCTGAACAGAGTGCGGAAGCGGAAGTATGAGTTAAGTGCATCCAGCCTTCACTCAGTACACAGTCAAGACCTGGGCTTAGCTTGCTACTTGCCTCAGTAATGAGTCGCGGACCAGAATTGAGCTTCATTGGGAAATACTGGTGGTTTAACGCTCTGTTCCACCCAGGTGCCCCTTTTTCTCCTTTTTTGGCATTCTTTTTCTCATTTTTACTTAAGTGCTGGAGGAATGGTATACTCTGTTCTTTGTTGTCTCTGTCGTGTGTGTGTGCCATGTGCTCTCGGAGAATGATCACACGCGTAACATCAGGCCTGACATAGTTCGCTGGCGATCGGACTCGCGCGTATAACCTTGGGTGAGTGACGGAACTCGTGATAGGGACTTCGTGTATTGATGTTGTTACAGCTTCTTTCTTGACTGCATCTCCATCTATGACGTAGAATGGTGTTTCTCACTGTGTAGTTTAAGTGTCATAGATGTCCCACAGAATAGATTATATATATGTTTCGAGATCATTATGCTATCTAGGCAATCCAGTCGCTCCTAGGTTGTAGTGTGTTCGTATCGTAGTTGTAATATACACGCCGTGCTCTCTATATGATCAGATGGGGTATCATACGCGCGCACGCACAGTACTAGGGATTGAGTGTGTAGCTCGCGATACTGGAGTAAAGTTAAAGACTCTTGCAAAAACAAGTCAATTTTGCATATGTGTCCATTAACAGAGTCCTACCCTATTCCTGTTTCTGACAGCACCATCACCCTTGAGCCACTCTTTGGACAATTGTGAAGAACTAATGTTCTCGTTTTGAAACGCTTTTTTTTACAATAGGGACCTGTTAGTCTAGCTGCATTTCAAAACCCCAAAATCCCCCAAAAAAATTCAAAACATGCCCCAATGAGCCATTTTTTGAAAATTTTTGGGGAAGAACAAATGCTGTTAGAAAAAAATTTTTTTTTTTTTATAATAGGGACCTGTAGTATGGGCTAAATGTCCAGAAAAAATCCCCCCAAAAAAACCCCCAAAAAGGGCCCCCTTTTGGGAGCCATTTTTTGAAAAATTGTGAAAAATTTTTTGATGAGCTTTTTACTTTAAACTATCTCTTTGGGTCGATAGTCGTTATCCAATTATCAATCGTTTCCGATAGTAAATAATAATTATCGCCAAATAAACCCAAAAAAAGTTTTGGGGGAGAGGAAAAACCCTTCATTCTTACCCCCAAAACCCAGGGCGGGGAAAGAAGCGGGAATTAACACCCCAAAACATTTAAAAAGGGGATACATCCCCTAAAGGGAATTTGGGGGAAAAAAAAAATAATTTTAATTGGGGGTCATCACCCACAAATTAAAAAAATGCCGAAGGCATATGATTTGGGAAACCCTCATTTTTTTCTTGGGAAATGACATTGAAAACCCTGTCCTGGAACCAGCATGAGCCCCAAACCTGCATGACCCACAGATTTAAAAAAATGCCGGGAAAAAAGGAAATCTTTTTTAACCCACCATTTTAGCTGAACTGGACAAATTTAATATATCTGTCCTGTACCGCCCGAAAGACCATTTAAAACCCGGGCTGAACCCCCAGATTGAAAAATGCCGGAAAAAGAAGTCTTTGAACCCCTTTTTTGTTGAATGGAAGTGACTATTTTTGTCCTGTACCGAGAATGCCATTAAACCTTCTGACCCCCAGATTTTAAAAAATGCCCGGAAAAAAGGGGAGTCTTTGAAAACCCCCATTTTAGTTGAACTGGCATTTACTATATCTGTTTCCCAAACGCAAATATACCATTAAAACCCGTCTGACCCCCAAAAATTAAAAAATGCCGGAAAAAAAAAAAAAAAAAAGTCCCTTTTTAAACCCCCATTTTTTTGTTGAACTGGGCATTGGACTAAACCTGTCCCTGGGCCACAGCATGAGCCCCAAACCTTTCCCTTTTCCCCCACATTTAAAAAGTGCCGGAAAAAAAAAAGTCTTTTTAACCACCATTTTAGTTTCAAAGGGGAAATTTAATATACCCGTCCTGGGGCCCCAGCATGGGGCCCCCAAAAAAGGGATGACCCCCAATTTAAAAAATTTCCGCAAAAAAAAGGGCTCCTTTTTTAACCACCATTTTAATTTTAATGGGCATTGATATACTGTCCTGTAACGCCCGTAACCATTTAAAAACCTGTTTTGACCCCCCGGGTTAAAAAGTGCCGGGGAAAAAAAGGGGTCTTTTAACCCCCGGGTTTTTAGGTTTTAAAAGGCTTTTTACTTTCCTGTCCCGGGGCCCCAGCCCTGAGCCCCAAACCAGCATGACCCCCACATTTAAAAAATGCCAAAAAAAGGTCTTTTAACCCCCAAATTTTTTTTCCCCGGACATTAATATAAACCCTTTCCCGGGCCACAGGAAGAAAACCCCCAAAACCCGCCTTTACCCCCCCGAAATTTTAAAAAGTGCCGCAAAAAGGAGTCTTTGAACCACCATTTTGTTGAACTGGACATTGGAAAGGAAAAACCCCCATGTCTTTGTTTCTCTTTTTTTAAAATTTTTTAAATAGGTTTTCCCCAATACAGGGATTGGGTTTGTTAAAATTTTGTTAACCCCCCCCCCGGGGTTTTCCCCCCCCTTGCAAAAAAAAGTAAATTTTTTTAATATTTGTCCATTTAAAAGTGTCCCCTTTTTCCCCCTTTTTGACAAGCAACATCACCCTTGAGGCCCCTCTTGACCCTTTTTGAAGAACAAATGTCTGGTTTTTTAAAAAAACATTTTTTTTTTTTTTCAATAGGACCTGTAGAAAAGCTGCCCTGTTATGCAAAAAGCCCCCAAAAATTCAAAAAATTTCATTTTAGCCACTTTTGACAATTGGGGGAAGGGAACCCAAAGTCTATTAGAAAAAAACATTTTTTATAAAATTTCCCATAGTATTGCTGCATTTAAAGCAGCATGACCCAAAAAAATTTTTTTAAAAAATTACTTCTCACCCCTGTTTAAAAAAATTTTGAGGGAGAAATGCAAATTAGAAGCCCCCTTTCCCGTTCCCAAAGGGGGGCCACGATTATTGCTGGGATTCACAGAACATGACCCCAAAAAATTCTAAAATTTTGACTTTTTCACCAAATGTTAAAAATTTTTTGAGGGGGGAAATGCCACCCCTTTTTAAAACCCCCTTTTCTGTTCCCAAAAGACCCCCGGGTTTTTTGCTGTTTTCCACAGCAACATGCCCCCAAAAAAATTTTTAAATTTTATTTTTCAGCCCACGGTTTAAAAAATTTTGAGGCAACCCTGACCCCCCAAAAACCCTTTGGGCAATTGGGGGAAAAAAAATTTTTTAAAAAAGGGGAAAAAGAGTAAAGGGAATATGGTTTTTCATGGGAAAACCTTTGGGGTTTTTTTTACAGTCTCCCCCAAGCAAAAAAACCCGCAAAATGAAAAATGTTTTGGGGAAATGAGAATAAAAATTTGCGTAAAAAAAAAGATTTATTTTTAAAAAACATTTTTCAAAAGGGAAAAAATTTTTTTTTGAAGAGGAATTTTGGAAAGTAACCGGGAACTAAACAGTGACCTCGGCAATTTTGGGGGGAAAAACACTTTAAGATCCATGCCTGATTTATCTTGATGGGAAAAACAAAAAGATCCCCATTTTTCTGTGGAAATCCCGACTTTTGGGCTGTAATGACCCCCTCCACTGTGCTGGAAAGGGCCGCTCAGATTTTGACGTGGCTTTCTGGGGCCAAAGGGCATCACCTTATGGCTTTTGGGGAGCGAGCTCGGGGCCCCTTCGTCCATTTTGGTTTCCCAGAAGTCTATTGGGGCCGGGAAAAACTCCAAAAACTTTGGTTGGGTTTTAAAAACGCAGGAAAATCGGTGCCCATGATCTTTTAAACTGGGCTCTGTGTGTTTTAAAGTGTGCCCTTTCATTGCATGGTTGGTGAAGGGTGGTGGTAAAAAAAATGGGTTGGCAGGAAAGGCACCCATTAGGCCTTTTTCCACCTTGCCTGCTGCTGCTGTGCCCCCTACGGCTACTTGGCACTCTTCTGCTGTCACGTGCTGATTTTGTTCCACCGGGCATTTGAAGAAAGTGAATAGACCCCAAAAAGATGTCTCCAGTTGATCAAACAGCAAGGGTCCCTTTTTCCCGCCTTTTTTACTCTCTATTTGGGTTTGGTGGAAGGAAAGTGCTGAGTTTTGTTTTGTTAAACCCGGGGGGCCCGGAGGGGGGCCCCCCCATTAAAAATTTTTGTTCATTTTGATGGCCCTTTAAAGCGAAAGGGTTTTGTTGGAAGAAAATTTAAATTCAAGCACTCAAAAAAGTTTGGGGAAAAAAGAAGGGGGCCCTTTATTTTTCCCCAACCTCTGGGTCGGGGGCCCCTTTGCCCAAAATGGGTTTTTCCCCATCTTTTTCCTCCGCCTTAAATTCGCGGCCCCAACCCCCCTTTTCCTTGGGGAAAGGGGCGTCGGTTTAAAGCGGTTTTCTAGGGGAAAACCTCCCCTCCTCCACTTCCTTGGGACAGCCCCTTTAACACAGGCCCGACTTTTCAGATTTATCACCCTGAGTAAGGGTGGGGGGGGCCGCCTTTTCACTAGTCCTGGGGCCCCAACCACTGCCTAATTAAAAACCATTAAAAATTTAGAAAAACTGTCAGGCATTGTGGATTCGACGGAGGGGAAAGGTCCGGGGTCCCCATCTGTTGGGCCGTCTCCTCCTCCTCGCTGGCGGAACCTGATGTTTAAGTGGGCCCAAAGATCGGGTTTCCGAACTAAGATTTATCAAATGGACTTTCGGGCAAGGGGATCGTCCCCCACGGAAACCCTTTTGGTGGCTTCTTTTAAAAAATGGCAAGGGATTTGGTGGGAGAGCTCTTTCCCCCTCCTTCCCCTCTCGGTGGCCCCCAACATCCCCCAGGTCCGCACCGCTGCTGGGGCAGGGGCCCCCCTTTTCAAATTCGTAAATGCGTTAAGGCAGTTTCCTTCTCAACAATCGCTTTTGGGCAAGTGGGGGTTGGGAAAAAACCAGCGTGGTTTTCCACGCCCAAAAATGAAAACGGTTGACGGGGAGGCCCCAGCTGACGGGTGAACGCAGCCAGGGGGACGAAGCAGGGGGGCCCAACGGCGGGAAAATGCGAACCCCGACCCCCGAGCCTTCTTCAGCAGGCAGTTTCCCCCCCCGGGTTTGCGCTTTAAAAAAATTTTTGGGGGGGAAAGGGTTTATGACATGTGCCAGGCAAGGGATGTGGGTCCAGCCCCACCCCTCTTAAGGGGGGGCCAAACAATTTCTCCCCTTTTTTGCCCACCAAACCCCCTTGCCCAAAGGGGTTTTAAACACCCCCCACCCCTCGGATCGTTGCTGGGGACCGTCCACACCCTGACCTGTGGTTGGGCAGCCCCAAAAACAGATTAATTTTTAACACGGCCTGGTTTCTCGGGGCCCCTGTGCCACCAAGGACCTTGGGGGGAAAAGGGCCCGCACCAACCCTTTCGGGGGTTTTAAGAACGTGGCCGAGCCCGGGGACCACCTCACGGGCCAAAAATCCCCCAGCTCACCCAGTGACTGTCACAGAGATTAAAAGCGGCCTTGGCCGTGCTTTCTAGTCATTGGGGGTGATCAGGGTGGACCTTTTTAACAAAAGATCAGGGCAAAAGCGCTTGAAATTTTAGTTTACAGTTGGGGGCCAGGGGCAAGGGGGCGGGTTTTCTGGCAAAGAAAATGCCTTCTTGGCATCTGGTTTTGGGGGGAGGGAAGGGGGCCAAAGGATGTGGGGAGAACCCATCTGTGGGCCACCAGCGGAAAAAAAAAAAGGGAACATTTCCAAGGCCAAAACCCCCGGCTATTCCCCAAAATTTAGGCTTTTTTGGGTTTGGGGGTGGTTTGGGTTTTTAAATGTTTCTTCTGCTTTCCCAAAAACCCGGAAAAAAAGAAGGCGGGGGTGCTAGGAAAGGGCCCCTGTACGGCGGTTTCAGCACAAAATGGCGGGGAAAGGGGATGGGGGAGGATGGGTTTTTCGTGGTGGGGTTGGTTTCCGGGCGAGGGTGGAGGCTGAAGCGGGGTGATCCCTTTAAACATGACCCCTGAGAGAAAAGTGGGGACTGAGGAAAAGCTTGGGGGGTGGCGGAGGAGGGGGAGGCGGGGGGACGAGGGTGGAAAGTGGTTGGAAGGGCCCCGGGTCGGGGGTTCCCCCCCCTTTTTTTTGGGGGAAATGTTGGGCCCCCATTTCCAAAAATCATGCATTCCCCTGCATGTAAATAGACATGTTGGTGGTGGTTTAAAAAACCTAAGAATCTTTCCCCCTTCAAAAGCGTTCACGGCAAAGGCGGCATATGAAAAAACGAGGGTGGGAATCAGAGGGTTGCTCAAAGAAGGCCCCCGGGTTTTAAGGCCCCCGGACCTTTTTGACGGCGAAAAAGCGAGGTCGGGGGTTTTCCGCTGCCGTGGCTGGCGGAAACATATCAGCGGGCTTCTGCGGGCCGCCCTCTCCCTTTTTGTGGGGGGACCCCAAATGACACCACCCCAAAAGTCTTCCTCGTCTCCAGGGGAAAGAAAACGCTCGCAAGCCAATTTTTGCTGGGAAAAAAACCCCGTTTTTATCCACAAAGTCATCAACATCATCATCATCAACCAAAAGGTTTACCTTTTATCGTCCCGGGATTCTCATCCGGAGCTGCGGGCTACAAGCAAAAGGGGGGGACTGCAAGGCTTTTGGAAAACCCCCTGGGGGGGTTTTTTCCATTGCCCGGGTTCCTTCTCCTCCCCGATGGCATCAGTAACTGGGCGTCAGACCCGACAAAAACATTTTCCTTTTTGGTTTTATCTTTTTAACCTTTCCTTCTGACCCCAACCGCATTTTTTTTCATCAAAGGGTCTTCAAAAATTGGGGTTATCCAAGTGGTGGGGAATTTTGGGTTTACAATTTTTGGGTGCCTTCGTTCTTTTTGGCCCGGATGGGGAAAGACGAAATTTTGGGCCGTTTTACTGGGAGGCGAGGGGGTTTAAGGGCTGTTTGGTTCAGGTTTTCATTATCCACTGGGAAAAACAGATTGGCGACGCTTTTCGGGTTTCTGAGATTCACAGGGCCCTGACCCCGCCCTGAACCCCGGCCTTTACGGGCCTGGGAACCGGGGATTTCCCCTGGCATGGTTTTTCGCCCGCACTGGAAGGGGCACCTTCTCTTGTAAACCCCTACCTCCCTGTCCTACCCCCTCTTTTTCTCGTTTTCCAAACCCGATTTCGCCCCCATGTTCGAAAGAAATTAAAAAATTTTTTAAAAGGGTTTTGGGAAAAAGTTTTGGGGAAAAAGTCTCTTATTAAAAGACGGCCCAAAACACCTATTCTGAAAATTTCCCCAAATCAAAACAAAAAATTTCTGTTTTCAAATTTAAGTGCAAGGTGCCCCCTATCAAAAAAGCTGGACTGTCCCCAAAAAGAAAAAACCCGTTTCTGAAAAATATAAGGAAATTTTAAATGGCAAAGGGGCTTGCCTTTTTAGGCCCAAAACATCCCGGGGGTCGGGCCCTTAAGTTTTTTGGGTTAGGGCGGGTTTTGAACAGGGGAATTTTTTCTTTTCCATTGTGAACGCGGGATGTATTTTTACAGAGAAAAGCCTTTGTATGTAGGCTCAGGAGAAAGTAAGTGTTTTCACTGCAGTTAATTTAGTGACTTCAGGAAACGTCTCTGAAGAGTTGTTCTCTTTCTCTTCTTCTCCATTTGCCCCCAATGCCAACGATTTCCCGTCCACAACCTTCATGAAAAAAAATTTAAAAACAAAAATTTAGACCTCATTTTACAGCATTTCTCTACAATTTCCTATCTCTATACAAACTCCCCCATCTATATCCCCCAAAATGTTAATAATTACCCCCTTTGTAGGTAAAATTTTTTTTCCCTATACCAGGGTTTTAGCCCCCTTTAGCCAAGTATTTCCCCATTAGCATTGCTGCCCCCTCTAGCCAGGTTATTGCCCCCCTGCCATTTTTAAAGCCCTCTGTAGCTAGGTTACTGCCCCCTGTAGCCCTAATATGCCCTTGTAGTCGGTTATTAGCCCCCGTAGCCACTAATGCCCCCCTTAGCCAGGTAATATGGCCCTTTGCCAGTAATTCCCCCTTAGCCAAAATAATATGCCCCCGTAGCCAGTGATTCCCCTCTGAGCCAGTGAATGCCCCCCCGTAGCCAGTGAAATTTTTTCCCCCTGTAGTCATGATCCCCCCCCCCTGTAGCCAGTGATCCCCCCCTGTAGCCATAGATGCCCCTTGAGCCAGTATAGCCCCCTTAGCCAGTAAATTTCCCCGTAGCCCTAGATGCCCCCTGTACCAGTGATGCCCCCTTAAACTAGTAGATGCCCCCCCCTTTGCCCGTGTGCCCCCCGAACCTTAATATCCCCCCTGTGCCAGTAGATGCCCCCCTGTAGCCAGTGAATCCCCCTTAAGTAGAACCCCCCCCCCCTGTAGCCCGTAGAGCCCCCTTTTTCCCGTAGATGCCCCGTAGCCCTTAAAATTTCCCCCAGCCAGTAATATCCCCCCTTTTGCCTAGTCCCCCCGTAGCCATGAGCCCCCCTACTAAAAAAAATAAAATAAAAAAAACAAATCCCTCACACGCTCTGCGCGCCGGTCCTGCAGCTTAAAGCGGTGTAAGCACGGATTCATCACGTTCCCACGCCGTCTCGCGAGGTCGGGACCTCCTTGGCCGGCAGAGCTGCCGGCTTATGGACATACGTCGCAGGGGGGTGTGAAAGTGGCGCGTCACTCCCCTCACGCTAGGTTTTGTACAGCGCTTTTCCCGCGCTGTACTACGGGGGGGGGACAGGGCGGGAAGACCTCCTGCCCCTCCCCCACTTGACCCGGCGGGCCCGCTGTTTTAAACGTTGTGCAGTCAGAGACGGCGGCCCGCCCGCACAAAAGGACCTGCGGCCCCCGGCAGCGGCCTGAGCGCCCAGACCGGGCACAGCAGAAATTTTCTTGGGGTTGTGCCCCGAATTAAATTGCCTAGGACCCCCTGATAAAAAGGGAAATTTTTTCCACCAAAAAAAACACCTGCGGTGACGACAAAATTGCTGTATTCAAATTTAAGTGCAAGGTTCCTCTATCTACAAAGCTGTACTGTGCCAATGTGATATATAAACCTATCTGTAATGTATATGGATAATAAACGGTATTTTTTGCACCTAAAAATACACCTGCGGTGACGACAAAATTGCTGTATTCAAATTTAAGTGCAAGGTGCCTCTATCAACAAAGCTGGACTGGGCAAAAGTGAAAAAAACACCTATCTGAAATGTATACGGATAATAAACGGTATTTTTTGCACCTAAAAATACACCTGCGGTGACGACAAAATTTGACTTTTACTTCCAAATTAATTAATGTGACATATAAGTGGTTCCTTCAAATCAACAAACGCTGTGCGGGCATGGGCCAAAATTGAAAAAACACCTATCTGAAATGTATACGGATAATAAAAGTGGAGTTTTGCACCTAACAAATACACCTGCAGTTACTAGAAAAGATCTGTATCCTAATATAAGTTCAGGCTGCCCAACATACAAGTAATATTTCAACAGAAAACTGTTAATAAAAAGCAATTGCAATGCAATGACTAAACAAAGTCTGGGCTGCACAATATCCACTATCCTTTAACGAGCTTGTCTGTGTTTGGCTGGGCCCCCTCCCTCCCTGCTCTCCCCCGTGACTTTACAGGGCTAGATGCTCCTTTAAAATTCTCAGCCTAAGTACCTAAAATCTGCAAATCTCTAATCTACCTAAGTTCTAATGTTCACAGCTAAAAGCATAGCTGTCTGTGTGAACAAATAGAACAATTTCGCTGAGCTGTTTGCTGAGCTGTTTGGACAGAGGCCGAGCGCACGTCCTACTCCTATGAGACACTGACACACACTGATCATGAACAGGAAGGGCTGTTCTATGTAAAACGAGGTCATGTGATTTTTCCAGCCAATCGCAACCATACACATCCCAGTCATGACGTCGCACACACAGCTCACCCTGCTCTATTCTCTAAGCTGATTTGCTGGCCGCCAAAATGACAGGAAGCGCCGAAAATGGCGCGATATTAATAGATTATGCGCAGATTTTCACCTAAATTATCGCGTGATCTATAAAATCCGATCAACATAAAAACCGTGCCGATTTCAACTTTGTCGATAATAATCGCTCAACACTACTCGTTATTGCTTCTTCTGGATCTCTCTGCAGCGTTTGACACAATGGATCACTACCTTCTCCTTCACATGCTCAGCGACATTGGCATCCAGGACACCTCTCTCTTGGTTTTCATCCTACCTGTCTGACCGCTCCTTTAGTGTCTCATTTTCCGGTTCTATCTCCTCTCTCCTTCCTCTCGCTGTTGGGGTTCCTCAGGAATCGGTTCTAGGTTCTCTCTTTTCATTCTAGACAGCCCCCATTGGACAAACCATCAGCAGATTTGGCTTCCAGTACCATCTCTACGCTGAAGACACTCAACTATAAACCTCTTCCCAAGACATCACTCCTGTCTTGCTACAAAACACCAGTGACTGTCTGTCCGCTGTCTCTGACATCATGTCCTCTCTCCTTCTTAAACTAAACCTTACTAAAACTGAACTTCTTGTTATCTCACAGTCTACACAGACCGTGTGTGATACTACCATAACTAATATCATAACTCCTGGGCAGCAAGCACGCTGTCTTGGGGTTATACTAGAATCCGATCTGTCCTTCAACCCCTATATTCAATCCCTTGCCTGTTCCTGTCAGCTACACCTCAACATCTCCATAATCTGTCCTTTTCTCACCGTGAAAACAACTCAATCTCTTATTACTGCACTTATTCTTTCTCTTCTTGACTACTGTAACTCTTTGCTTACCAGTCTGCCTCTCTGCAACTCTCCCCTTTCCAATCTGTCCAGGCTACTATTTCTTTCCAGCTGCAATACTGATGCCTCTACCCTGTGCCAGTCACTGCACTGGTTGCCCATTCAGTACAAAATACAACAGAAACTCATCACTCTCACCCATAAGGCTCTCCACAGCGCTGCACTGCCCTACATCTCCTCCCTCATCTCTGTCTACAACCCTACCCAGTCTCTCTGCTCTGCTGATGATCTTAGACTACTTGCCTCAGTCATCTAAACCTACCATGCCCGCCTCTAAGATTTTTCATGTGCGCAGCCAGTTCTCTGGAACAAGCTACCCTGTACGATCAGGCACACTAACAACCCCCAAAGCTTTAAGGGTGCCCTGAGAATACATCTTTTTAGGCAGGCCTATCAAGATTCCTAATTGCTAACGCCCGGCTTTCCGTCACACACTTCTGTCACTATCTGCACTGGGGCACTCCCAGGCACTTATCTGTATATAGATGCTTGGTCTGGGTGGCAGGTTCATCTGCTTTTTATGTAAATCACCCCTTATTTATGTAACATGGCTGGACCATTGTGTAAACTGACCAGTTCTCCCCCTTTGTCTCACCCATACACCGTAAAAGATTGTAAGCTCTTGCGAGCAGGGCCCTCACACCTTGTGTCTGATCTGTAAGTAGCTTTTTCTGTATTATGTTTGTTTTTGTTTGTACTTATACCCCCTAAATTGTAAAGTGCTGTGGAATATTGTGTCATTATTGTCTATGATAATTATAATTGCTATGTATCTATTAAACATGACATGATAGAAAGAATCTGATTTCACTACTGAATTCAGAAGCTCAAAATTAAACCAGATACAGAAAAAAAGTTCAAACTTGTTGACTAGTGTAATTGAGATTCCCTTTGAAAGGATATTCATGAATTTAGTAGGATCTTTGATCAAGTCTGCCCATGGTCACCAATATATTTTGCTATTACTTGACTATACTACCAGGTATACGGAGGTCATTCCACTGCGAAATACCTTTTCAAAATGTATTACTCGAGAATTATTTCATTATTTTTTCTAGAACTAGCCTACAAAAAAAATTATGAAAAAAGTTATGAAAGATCTGTGTGAACTGCTGGAAATTAAACAGCTGAGAACTACTGTGTATCGTCACGAAACAGGTGGCCCAGTGAAGATGTTTAATAAAACTTTGAAAGGGATATTGAATAAGGTGGTACAATCTGATGGAAGGGACTGGGATTGTCTGCTCTCATACATCTTGTTCTCCATTCAAGAAGTCCCCCATTCCTTCACTTGCTTCTACACATTTGAGTTGATATGTGGGAGACATCCCAGACAGTTAGACAGTTCAACCCTTGTGATCATGTACTTGTACTGGTTCCCACAGTGGAAAGTAAGTTCCTGGCTAATTGGTAAAGTCCTTTGGAAATAGCAGAAAGGGTAGGAGAGGTAAATTATAAGATCTATCAGCATGGGAAAAAAATGTCCAATTGTATCATGTAAACTTAATCAAGCCTTGGCATGATAGCAAGTCCCTAGTATCGACCACAAAAACCCAAGTGGAAGCCAGTCCGATATTGGGAAGATTACCATTGGTGAAGCCCTGTCCGAACCCCAAAAACAAGAAACTATAGAGTTTCTACAATGCAACAAGGATATCGTCACGGATCTTCCAGGAATTACAGATGTCATTCAGCATGAGACAGTAACTGACCACAAGGTGAAAGTAAACGTCAAACCATTCAGAATCTCTGAAGCTCTGAGACAAGAGGTCTCTGAAGAAGCAAGGTACATGTTAGCTTTATTGATTTATTGAGGAGTCCAAAAGTGGTTGGTCGAGCCCCACTGTATTGGTGCCTAAGTCAAATGGGACCTGGTGATTCTGTAATGACTTCCACCGACTGAATGAAGTCTCTAAGTATGATTCCTACCCTATGCTCAGGTTAGATAAATGAATTTGATAAATAAATTGAAATATTGAGGCCAGCCAGATATATTACCACTCTGAACCTCACCAAAGGCTACTGGCAGATTCCTCTCTCAGGAATCAAAGGACAACTGATTTCTCCACCCTAGATAGGCTCTTCCATACACCAGGATGTGCCCCGCAGTGGTATCCCTTCACCTATATTCGCTCCGGAGGAGACGCATGTAGGTGAAGGGATCGCGGACAGTGCCCGGGCCAGCGCAGCGCCCAGACACTGTGCGTTCACTCGGCCTTCAATTATATGCGCTCCCTGAGGAGCCGCATAAAAACTGAACGCCCCTGTCGGCGCCGAGCCATCGCAGCACCGGAGCACCAACAGTGACTCGAGTATAAGCCGAGGTAGAGTTTTTCAGCTCATTTTTTGGGCTGAGAAACTCGGCTTATACTCGAGTATATACGGTATATGAACTATTTCAAAGTGCTTCTCTGCTATTTCAAGAATACATAAAAATTTGAGGTTCTTTCTGCACATTTTTGATCAAAAAACGGCAAGGTAACTTCAGTTCAGATGGGGACCCACACTAGCCTAACATTCTTATCTCGCTTGGTGCCTTCTCTGGTCTCCATATACTTTTGGGCATGAAGGTCCCAGCTATTCTCTGTTCTGATTAAAAACAGCCTGTGTGGGTGGATGAAGTGCACGACCAAAATTTATGCAGCCAGTCCCTCATGCAGAAAATCTAAAAAAATCTCAAAATCATGATTAGTACATCCAAAGCAATGTTTAAGAAAATGGCGTAGATGCACAGTGACATGGCCATGAACAATGCAAACACACAATGTATCCGTCACTAGCAACGCTCATAAACAGGTCACATTTTTCCATGACCGGGCCTGATTGTTATGATTTCAGCTAATTAGCTATTGGGAATGCAAAGGTAGCAGTCACAGCAGTGCCTTGGTTCCTCAGGAAGCTAAAATGTTCCTCTGCTATAAAAGAAGAACACCACACACTATGAGGGCACTACAAAAATAATAGCTCCAACATACTGCAGAACCCAAAATTATACACAACAAGCTGTGTGAGCAAAATATGAATGAATCATTGAGATAACTGACCACAGGCTGCATATCCTAGGCCGAAAGCCTAGGGTTTAGGCTCTAAGCTACTGGCCTAGTAAATGCCAGGAGCAGCATTGCGATGTGATGATGTCATGCCAGACAGTAGCTCCCCGAGCTACCTTGGTGGGAGGAATGAGGAGAGGTAAGTATAATTTTTTTCATTTTTTTTTAATTAGTCACAGGGGCCTGTACAACAACAGGGGCCATATATACCTACTGAACTACCTACATGGGGCTGTAAACCTACATATCTACCTACAGCGGTGTGTATACCTACCTATTTACCTACAGGAGGGGCGTAAACCTATCTATCTACCCACAGTGGGCATATATTGCTACCTATCTCCAAGGGGCTGTATATCTACCTACAGAGGGCATATATACCCACTTAAATGGGGAATATAAATACCTACTTACTTAATGTGAGTCCTCTATACCTACCTAATGGAGGGCTACATACCTATCTATTTAATGGGAGATCAATATTACTACCTACCTATTTAACAGGGGGTCTATATACCTACCTTCTGGAAGGCCTGTATAAATTCCTACTTAATATGAGACTTACATAACTATATGCCTATTTGGGATACCTATATGCCTACCAATTTTTTTTGGGGGGTGCTTATCTACTATATGGTAACACAAGACAAGACTAAAGAAGGGTGCACAAACGGGAGCCGCATAGCCACATTGAGATAATTTTACTGTTAGAAGCACAAGGGGTCATTATTAGCATTTGGGAAATTATAGATGGGTAGTTTGTATAGAAGTAGTAATTTGTAGGGAGGTGCTGGAAAAATGAAAAGAGTCTAAGATATTTGTGTGATAAATTCTAAAGGGACAAGTTGTTAACAGGCGGAATCATCATGGTCTTCTGAGTCAGATGGAAAAGAAAAGGGAAAGAGAACCACTGACTCATCAGAGAAGAGAATGACTCCCATCAGATAAGATAGTAGTTATTTTGCTTCTGTATTGGATCGGTGCTGTATTCAGTCATATAACGGCAACCAAAGCTGGTGTCTGACCACTCTGTGATCTCCATATAGTGGCATTGTAGGTTATATCAGCGCTTGTATAGTGGCAATGTACATTTGTACATGATTAAAAAAGTCAGTGCACGCCTGTCCCTGACATTGTGATTAAGAGGTTTCACTTTTACTTTCTTGCTTGTGTTTATATTATTGTTTATTTTAGAAAGTGACAAGGTTAGTGACCAGGGAAAAACTTGGAGGTAGATGTTGTATGTGGGCTGTTGAGGTTTCTGCCAATACTGTGACAGCCCCGAGCAGCAAAAGTTCTAGCTATGCTACTGTAACTGACCATTTTAAATGGGTTATTACAGTCTCATACTAGATATGTTTAGTGCGGACTAGACTGGGGTGCAGAATTTAAGGCATCCCCCAATCTGCACCCTTAACCCTTATAAGGAAGAATAGACTTTGCTAAAGGAAAATCCCCAAAAAGTCATGAATTGGCAGTAGCAACAAAGATGTATTAGTAGTAACATAAACAAAAATAGAGACAAGGGTTTTCCAGAGGAGAGAGGTCAGGATTAGTGATGAGCGATTACTAAAAAAATCTAGATCGACTCAATTACTGATTTTAAATAAAATCGCGTCGATTTTCAATCTCGATCAAATGGCCAATACCCATTGAAGTCAATGGGAGAAGATGTTAATGTGAGGAGAAACTGGAATTACCATACAGAACAATAAACCGGATAAGTGGTATAACTTAGTGAATACAATTTGAATCTAAGAGACACAGAAAAAAATGCACAGGATAAAAAAATTCAATCTTTTCAATGGCTAACTGAAAAGATGAGGACAGCACAGCTATATGAGGTGCAGCACTAGCAGCTGCTACAGGGCCACTTTGGCATGTAAGAAGACATCAGAATTGGAAATGGCACATGGTAACTGGCAGGAATTCCCTATCACTTTTTGCACCAGGGCTCAAGAACATGTCATGTATGTGGTGGCAGCAAGAACTTCCCAACGGGAAACACGGAGGTTCAGCTGGCAGAGCCGTAGGTATAGAGGGTGCAGTGGTATCCAGGGCTGCCGTCAGTCATCTATTTCAGGACCCCATGCAGCTAAATTAAATGGGGCCCCCACCCATTACTAGTTCATATTTTTTTAACATATTACTGGGCCCCTTTTTGATCAGGACCCCTGACAGGAGTACTGCCCTATTGCCACTCCTGGTACCCCTTTTACAGTGGCCTGACTCCAAAACCAGCAAAAATGACCCTATGCACACTCAGAATAAAATCTGCAAAAAGAAATGAGTATTTGAAATAAGAATTTTTTCAATATGACCATTACTATTGTCTTTTACAGTGGCCTGACCCCAAAAGCAGCACAAATGACCTTTCGGACACTCTCTAAAAGTAGCAAGACGAAAAGAGTTATTTAATCAAGATTTTTTTGAATAGGATATTAACTATCACTGTCTTTTACAGCAGCATGACCCCAAAACCAGCAAAAATTACCTTTCAGACACTCTATAAAATGTTCAAGAAGAAAAGAGTTTTTTACGGGACTTCCGGTCGGGCGCGCGTATGAAGAGGTGGTGAGGAGCAGGGCTCCGGACCAAGCTCCCTAAGAACGGGCCCCCCGCTCACAATTACCGGCCACAGACGGCGGCACTAAGCGCCGACATCCCGAGCACCGCTCCGGCGTCCAGAGCGGGCACAGGCAGCAGCGTGGGGAGCCGCGGGAGACAGTGGGACCCGCAGCTATACAGGCAGCATGGCGGCCAAGATGGCGCCCGATTCCCTGCGCGCGACCAGGAGCGGCAGGATCCTCCAGCAGCAGCCCCAGGGATCACAAGAGGAGGAGGCAGACATGTCAAGTCTCTCAGGAGAAGAGGTAACAAGGGGGCAAACATTAAATTGTGATGAACTGGCAGCTAAAGTAGCCACACTGAATTCCCCAGCAATAACAGCAGCCTTGGAGGCCACAGTAACTAAATCAGTTACAGCATCTGTATCTACCACGCTTTCTGCCCTGCAGGCAGAAGTATCCTCTCAAGCTTCACAGCTTATAGAATTTGAACAAAGATTAAGCTGCGTGGAAGATGAATTAGCAGGGTCAAGAAGCTCCATGCAGAAAGCACTAAGAAAAACGGCATTATTGGAGGCAAAGATTGAGGACTTAGAGAATCGCTCAAGGCGCAATAATTTGCGGGTCATTGGAGTCCCAGAGAGTGTAAAAGCTTCAACTCTACCCCAGTTATGTGCAGAAATCATTCCTAAAGCACTGGGCTTAGATAAGCCTTTAAAGGTGGAGAGGGCGCACAGAATTGGACCTCCCAAAAGTGAGGCTAAGGACTCCAATCTAGAAAGGCCGAGACCTGTTATTGTAAAATACCTGGACTTCTCGGACAAAACTCTTCTAGTGCAAGCTTACAGAAAGAGTGGAAGCCAGGTGCAATATGAAGGGAGGAAATTGATGCTATTTGCAGACTATTCTGTTGAGGTTTCCAAAAAGAGACGTGCTTATAAGGACATTTGTTCTGCGCTAGTACGTAAGAGAGTTAAATTTGTGCTGCAGTATCCAGCGGTACTGAAAATCTTTCCGGACAATGGTAACCCTATCTCCTGCAGCACCCCGGAAGAAGCAGCAAAGGTGTTAGCCTCTATTTCTAGCCCAAAAGTATCGCCAAGGAGGGGGTGCGGGGGGAGGAGACCTATGAGGGGGATCAGGAGTCCTCACAATACTCGGGGAGGCACTCTTCACCTAAGGACTTAAGTCAAAGTTGCTCGCCCAGGCAATCACGGGACATTTAGGTGACAAATAAGATCATCACAAGATGACATCTAGTACGGGGGGATATGAGCGACGAGCTTACATCACTTTATGACAGTCGTTTGAATTGTGGTTATGTTTAGTACGCAGGATGCTGTATAGGGGTACATCAGGAATACAGAAACATCAGTAATAGGGTTCCTGTAGGAATATCTTATTAATAGCGTATATAACGTATATGCTCCAAATAAACGAGATAGATCATTTTTTACAAATTTGGAGCAATGTATACTCCAAGATAACAACCCTAATATCCTTCTAGGGGGAGATTTCAATAGTGTAATGAGCAGCCAGGAGGATAGGAAGAGAACTGATTCACTCCCGAGACAGGGTGATGCGAGGGGGTCTTTGTTGAAAGAGCTTTGCACGAATGCGCAGTTGGTGGATATATGGCGGTTTCACAATCCAGCCGAAAGGCAATTCACGCATTTTTCTCATGCGAGACAATCCTGGTCTCGTATAGACTATTTTTTGACGTCTGGGAACCTCACAAAGCAAGTAGAAGGAGCTGGGATAGGGGATTTGGTGATTTCGGACCACGCCCCGGTTAGCATCAGCATACGTGAAGCTTATAAGCGGGGCTCGGACATATTATGGCGATTTCCTTCCTCTTTGGTAAATGACGAGCAATTCAGGGACCTCCTAAAGAGTTGGTGGGGGGAATACGAGAGAGATAATGAGGAGCAGGCCGGTAATGTGTTTCTATATTGGGATGCAGCCAAAGCTGTTTTACGGGGGCGAATTATGGGGTATCTAGCCTCAAAAAAAAAGAAAGTAACCAAGGCACTAGCAGAAGCCACCTCTACGCTGCGGGGGGCATATTCCCAGTTTCTACAATCCCCCACATCTGATAACAAAGAGAAATGGGTTCAAGCGAAAGCGGCTTATGAGCTGTATCAAGGTAGATTGGAAGACATGTTCAGTGACCATCTTCGATTATCCCTTTACAAACATGGAAATAAGGCGGGGAAATTACTGGCCAATTTAGTAAGGGGGAGGAGGGCGAATTCCAATATTTTAAGTATGATGGATAATACAGGGAAATTAACTGGGGACCCCAAGGATATTAACTCGATCTTGAAAGATTACTACTCAAAGTTGTATACGCAAACGCCTTATGATATTGGTAAAGGGAGGGACTTCCTGAGAGGGATCGCATTGCCACACATCAGCAATGAGGATAGGGAATTCTTAAACAAGGAAATCTCAGGAGAGGAGATCTCAGAGGTTATTAAGAAGCTTCCCCTGGGTAAAGCACCTGGCCCTGATGGCTTTTCCAGCGATTTTTTCAAGATCATGAGGGAAGAATTAACACCCAGTTTGATGGGGGTATTTAACAAGATTGTAGACTCTGCGGAAATGCTGCCCACAGGGGACATGGCGTATATCAAGGTCCTACACAAGCCAGGTAGAGATGCCCATCTGCCAGGTTCTTACAGACCAATTTCCTTAATCAATCAGGACATAAAAATTTTATCCAAAGTTATGGCAAACAGATTCGCGATCCTCCTACCAAAACTCATAGGGGATCACCAAATGGGATTCATAAAGGGGAGATCTGGTATTAAAAATATAAGAATGGTAATAAATGCCCAGATAGCAGCAGAAAAATCAGGGGACAAAACAAAAAAGCCAGCATTATTAGCCTTAGACGCCGAAAAGGCGTTTGATAACGTCCACTGGGGGTGGCTCAATCTTGTTCTAGATCGGATGGGAATAACGGGCTTATTTAGGTCTTATCTATATGCAATGTACAGAAATCCACAAGCAAAAATCAGTACGCCAGGATTCATCTCAGACTCATTTAAACTACAAAAGGGAACTAGACAGGGGTGCCCACTTTCCCCATTGTTATTCGACCTAGCTTTGGAGCCTTTAGCGCTGTATCTTAAGGAAAGAAATGTGTTTAAAGGAATAAGGATCGGGAAAGTAGAGATCAGGTTGGTTTGCTTTGTGGACGATATGCTTCTTTTTTTGGAGGACCCCATAGGACAAGTAGGAAAGGTCATGGAGATTTTAGAATTCTTTGGACAATTTTCGGGGTATAAAATAAACAAAGACAAATGTCAATTACTAGGAATAGGGGAAAAAGGCAGACTAAATAAGAAGGACGTGGGATTAGAGGTCTCGACATCACACATTACATATTTGGGGATTAAAATCGGAACCAGGGCATCTGCCCTATACCATCTCAACTTTACGCCCATTATCAAAAAAATTCAGGATGAACTTCTCAGGTGGAAAAACTTACCATTATCTTGCTGGGGAAGGATCCAATTGATTAAAATGATCAGCTTTGCTAGGTTGCTGTATCCACTCCAGAATGTGCCGTTACTTCTAAAGCATAAAGATCTGAATACGCTCAAGGGAGCTTTTTTGAATTTCATATGGAATAAAGGCAAGGCGAGAATAGCAATGAGCAAATTGGTGCTTAGAAAAAGCCAAGGAGGAGCACAATTGCCAGATATACGGCTTTACAACTTGGCCGCGATGTGGCGGCACGTTCTGGACTGGTGCCATGACACATCTATCTTCTCAAATACCTTGGTAGAATCCCAGTTGGCACATCCATGGGACTTGAAAGGTCTACTCCTCACACCATACAAATGTCTCCCCAAGATTACTAAAGACAACGTCCTCTTAAGAGATACGTTGGCAACTTGGAGAGGGGTCCGCAAGCTTTTTAATAGACCCATGCATGTAACCAAATGGCTACCTTTATGGTCTCTACCAGAATTTGCACAAGGCAGAGAAAACAGTTTGTTTTGGGAATGGAGACAGCAAGGGATCCAAACACTAGAGCATTTGCTGGAGGGGCCAGGGAACGCATTAATGAGTTGGAACTCGGTACAACACCAGTATGGGTTTAAGAACAACCAAATATTTCAATATTTGCAAGTAAAAAGTTTTGTTAATAAAAAACTGGCTAACCTGGACAATCTAGAAGACCCGGAGGAGTTTTCTGGGGTCATGAGAAAAAGTGATGGGTGTACCACTCTGTTGAAAATGTATTACCATTTAATGACTTGGTGCACAAGGGGGGCAGCCTCAAATGTTTTTACCAAATGGGAGGAAGAATTAGACGATCCAGAGGTAACAGAGAAAATCCTCAAGGGGATCGAAATGGTGAAAAAGGCTACTGTAAGTGAGGTCTGGAGGGAGACACAATTTAGGATAGCTCATAGAGCCATATACGCCTTCAATATCCCTTTTGGTAAGAATAGTCAGGGGGTGAGGTACTTGGTGGCTTGCCCTAAATGTGGCTTGGAAAAGGCGAGATTAATGCATTGCCTCTGGGACTGCCCATACATACGTCAATTCTGGGAGAAAGCATTGAAGTTTATAGAGGAAGTATGGGATTCCAAGATACCTCTAGAGCCGCAAAGCTGTATATTTCAATATATAGTGCGGCCTAAAGAAAGGGAGGAGGAAGCGGATAAGGTGATTAGAGATAAGGGAATACACTTGGCATTGCTGGCTACCAAACGAGTTATACTCAGACATTGGTTGGAGACAGACCCTCCGGAGATTCATGAATAACTGAAGCAGTTATTATTCCTTGAAAAATTAGACATAGAGAGAAATAAAGAAAAGATGACAGGAGGATTTCTCAAAAAGTGGAAAAGTTTTATTTCTGGAACGTGTAATGAACAGGAGATAATAGAGATTATCGACCCTTTTAGATATTCCTCTTACTACTTGATGGAGAAATTGAAAGGGAACTTAGGTCAGTTGGATATCACAGATTGAAATGGGTGGGTGGAGGGATGCTACATGACAAGGTTATTTATTACTTATTACCTATTTTGTGTTAATGTTAGTAGTTAACAGTCGAGTCACATTAAAAGAAAAATGAAAATGTACTGGAAGTTGCAGAGTAAACACATGCTATTTTAGACATGTTCTTTTGAAGATATGATTTTCACGGATATTAGTGACTTACATTTGGTCTAAACACTGTACAAAAGTTGTAATATTCAGCAATGTATGATGTGTGGTCTCTGTATTTCCAAATAAAATATTGTTGAAAAAAAAAAAAAGAGTTTTTTGCAGCAACATGACCCCAAAACCAGCAAAAACAGTGTTCTTAAATCCCTATACTTTGTGAGTGGCAAATTGGAGTAGAAATATATTTTTTTCTATAGAATATCTATGAAATTGTCATGGTTAAAGGTAGTGGATCCCCTGGACCACCGCAAGCGATGGCGTAAGCCACACCAGGGAGCGGAATCTAAGTAGGTCCCGGTTTTCACCAGAGCCCGCTGCAAAGCGAGATGGACTTGCTGCGGCGGGAGTCTACCAGGTCGCTACCCCTGACGTGACTTGCTTGCGGAGGCAGCCGAGGTGTAGAGTGGTACAAAATCGGAAGGCAGGCTCGTAGTCGGGGACAGGCAGAAGGTCAGGACTGGCGGCAATGGTTCGTTGTCGAGGGACGGAGGCAAACGGTACGGTACACGGTAATCAGAACAAGGCTTCAGGAACGCTTTCTCAATAGGCAATGGGCACTAAAGATCCGGCAGGGTAACCAGGAAGAGGCAGGCTTAAATAGGGGCAGTGACCGGCAATAGCCAATTACCGGTGCGCTGGCCCTTTGAATCTAACACTGCCGGCGTGCGCGTGCCCTAGGGTGCGGGGCCACGCGCGCCGCGGGACAGAGGCTGCAGCAGGAGCGTGGCCAGGTAAGTACAAGGGAAGACAGGCAGGGGGATGAGCGCGCTCGCGACCCAACATGCGGGTCACAGCGCCGCCCGGTAGTGGGGCACGGATGCGCCCGCGACCCGGGATGGGGCATCCGTGACAGAAATGGGGTGTTATGGAAAAACTCTGACACCACATAAGCAGTGTTCTTGCTTCAGTCCATGCAATTTGCAACGGTCAACTAGGACTTCAAATAGAACTTTTGTTACGGAATATCTAAGACATGTGGTCTTATGCGACATCCAACTAGGATTAGAAATAGAATTTTTTCTATGGAATATCAATAAAATGGGGTGTAATGGAAAATCTCTGACACCATATCAACAGTGTTCGTGCTTCAGTCCTTGTAATTTGTCCACAAGCTGCCCCCCCAAAAAAAACAAGCTGCAGCCCCCCCAAAAAAAACTGCAGCAAGGAACTTTTAGGGCAATGCAAAGATACATTAGACAGCTGTATCAAAATCTCTGACCACTACTGTCTAGGATTCCCTAATGTTGCTGCACCCCATCCACAGTTAATCTATCTAGCAGCTTTTCCTTAGTGAAATAGCTGGTAAAAGTGTACCTGCCTGATTTGAAAAAAGCAATGAAGAGAGAGCAATGAGTACTGTTAACAGACTGCAAGCGTAATGGTGTTAAGCAGGAAGTACAGTGACATAGATAAAACAGGATCATGTGATTTTAGCAGCCAGTGAGATCCCTACACCCCCCTCTGGTGATGCTCTTGACCCCACTCTTTGCTCTGCACTGATTGGCTGAAAGTACAGGAAGCAGCGAAAATGGCGCAATCACAAGTCTAGATCTCGATTTATGATCTGATTTTAAGAAAAAAAATCGAATTGAATCAAGATAGAGAAAACCGTAAAAATCAACTCAATTACATTTTTTTTCAATTACATCGCTCATCTCAGGATGTTACAGACAAAAGGAAACGATGGCAGAACTGTCCGCAGTGGGTCAGAGCCAGTAGAAGATAAATAGGTAAAAGATAAACAATACCACGGACAAAGCAATATCCAAGAACAAGTCATGAATAGGGATGAGCAATATTATCGACAAAAGTTGAAATCGGCACGGTTTTTAGGCTGATCGGAAATTGCAGATCACGTGATATTTTAGGTGACAATCTGACAGATAATCTACTACTATCGTGCCATTTTCAGCGTTTCCTGTCATTTTGGCGGCCAGCCAATCAGCTCCGAGGATAGAGGGGGGTGAGGAGGATGTACAACGTCACCACTTTGCAGTGTATGGATCTCATTGGCTGCAAAAATCACGTGACCTCGTTTTATCTATGCAGCTGCATTTCCTGTTTGAGCTCATACTCTGTCTATCACACTTCACAGCAGGACGTGTCTCTCTGCATTTAAACCAATAGCTATTCTAACAGCTCTGATAGATAGTCTCTTCTAATACAAGAAACCATCCATCCACCTACAGCTTAGAATAGAGTAAGATGGGAGGGGGGAGGGGGTTAGTTGCATGGGGTTGGGAGGGGGGAGGAGGAGAGGCATTTGAAAGGAAGATATTTTGCAGCTCAGTGTGTTCTGTGATCTTCAATTGAAAAAGCATTGTTTTCTACCACTTTTTTGGCCAGCAGACCTCTGATAGCAGTTGAAATTGTCCCTGTGTTTTCAGTTCTATTGCAATCACTGCGTGTCAGTGTTCCCAAAAACCGGCATAACTTATCCCTATAAATTTAAATAGTTTTATTGAACTCCATGCGTCTGTTTAGCGCAAAGAGCTCAGTTGTACGCATATTGTGTTATACATATTTAATAGTAAATTACGCCTGTAGTCAGTGGTGCAAAGGCTGCCATATTAATCCATAGAATATTTAAATACTCTTATTGAAGTCCATGCGTTTGATTGGCGCAAAGAGCTCAGTTGTACGCATATTGTGTTATACATATTTGATAGTAAATTACGCCTGTAGTCAGTGGTGCAAAGGCTGCCATATTAATCCATATAATATTTAAATACTCTTATTGCAGTCCGTGTGTCTGTTTGGCGCAAAGAGCTCAGTTGTACGCATATTGTGTTATACATATTTGATAGTAAATTACGCCTGTAGTCAGTGGTGCGAAGGCTGCCATATTAATCCATATAATATTTAAATACTCTTATTGCAGTCCATGTGTCTGTTTGGCGCAAAGAGTTCAGTTGTATGCATATTGTGTTATACATATTTGATAGTAAATTGCGCCTGCAGTCAGTGGTGCGAAGGCCGCCATATTAATCCATATAATTTTTTAATACTTCTATTTCACTCAGTGCGTCTCAGTTTGGCGCTAATCGTGCATTTGTACGATAGTTTGTTGAAAACTATCAATTGCTAGTCCTACTGGGCAGTTGTAAATCTCAGGAACTGAAGGAAGAACACATTTCACAGATATTTGATAGAAACAATTTTGTTTCTAATCCTAGTTAGCTGTTGGAAATTAGAGGGATTTAAGAATAGCTGTGATTTGTCACCTTTCAATAAGAGACTGTCAAAAACTATTCCATACCTTTTAAATTTTTATCTTTCTGAACATGGAGCGATCTGCAGGTGGTAAGCGAACAAAGAGGGGTGTAGGACATGGAGGAAGAGGCATGAGAGAAGGTGCTCCTTCCAGTGCTGGCGACAACACGTGAGCCAGCGGATCGTTGGTTGCAGGACCGTCAGGCCTGTCATTGATGGGTCGGTGCCCTGTGAATCTCAGTATCGAACAGCGTCACCAATCTGTTCTTCAGTGGTTAATGCAACCTGCATCCAGCAGTTTTACCTCCTCGTCCTCCCAGTCACGGCCACAAATGTCGTCATCGTCAGCATCCGTCCAATATGAAGCAAAGGCAGCCCAAATGTCAACTCGTGTACCCACCACTGTGGATAATCCCTTTTCTGAAGACCTCTTTGATGACAAAATGCGGTTGGGGTCAGAAGGCATTTCAAAAGATCAAGAGGCCAAAGAAGATGATTTTGTCTGCTCTGACGCCCAATCGCTGATGCCATCAGAGGAGGAGAAGGAAGCCGGTCAATCGACAAAAATCCTGGGTGGTTTGCAACGCCTTGCAGTGCCTGTTGCTTGTAGACTGCAGCTCCAGCATGTAGAATGTCAGGACGAGGAAGTCACCTGTGTAGATGATGATGATGACGACGACAACATTGCGGATCCAACGTGGTCTTTTCAGCAGAATTTGCTTGCGAGCGCTTCATCACTGGGCGAGGAGGAAGACGATGGGGTAGTGTTACAATGGGCGCCGCCTCGAAAAGAGAGAGGGCGGTCGCACAAGTCCGCTGAGATTATTCCGCAAGCCATGATCAGCGGAAACACCGCTCCTCGCTTATCGCCATCGAAAAGGTCCAGGACTTCTCAAGCCTGGGTCTTTTTCGATCAAGCCTCTGATTCACCCTGAGATGTCATATGCCGCCTTTGCCATAAACGCATAAGTAGAGGGAAGAATCTTAGGTGTTTAACCACCACCAACATGTCTAGTCACATGCAGCGAGTTGAAATGGAGGGAACACTTGGCGAGAAAAGGCCACACCGATCCATGGCTTCCATCCACTGTCACACCCTCTGTCTCTGCCTCCTCCGTCACTTCCAAGCCCAAGCGTTCCTCAGCTGCCCATGTCTCTCAGTGTCTTGATCAAGGATCAGTCTCCGCTTCAGCCTCCACCGTCGCCCGAGAACCCCCACCACCGCCAGAGACCCATCCTAGCCCTTCTCCTTCCACCAGTTTGACCTGCACGCCGTACAGTGTGCAGTCTAGCAGCCAGCCTTCTGTCTACCAGGTTTAGGAGCAGAAGAAACACTTTAACCCAAACCATCCCAAAGCCAAAAGCCTGAATGTTGGCATTGCCAGGCTTTTGGCCTTTCGACATGTTGCCTTTCCGTCTGGTGGACACAGATGGGTTCCACCATGTCATGGCCCTGGCCTGCCCCCAATACCAGATGCCAAGCAGGCATTTCTTTTCCAGAAAATCCGTCCCTGCCCTTGTCAGCCACGTGTCATCTAAAATTTCAAGCGCGTTGTCTGCATCTGTGTCCGGCAAAGTCCATCTGACCCCCGATACATGGACTAGTAAGCACGGCCAAGGCCACTATATCTCTGTGACAGCTCACTGGGTGAGCTGGGTGGATGTCTCTGGTGGTGCCGGTGGCTCTCAGGCTCGGCGTTCGCTCTTCAAAACTGCAGGGAGGTGCAGGGTTCTTTCCCCCAAGGTCCATGGGTAGCATCACGTGCCCAGAGAAAACAAGCCGTGTTGAAATTAATCTGTCTTGGAGACCGTCAACACACAGATCAGGAGCTGTGGATGGCTCTTCGCAACGAGACCGAGCGCTGGCTGGGTGACAAGAACCTTGTGCCAGACAAGCTGGTGTGCGATAATGGTCAAAATCTCCTGGCCGCCCTTAAGATCAGTAGGCTGGAGCTCATCCCTTGCCTGGCACACGTCATGAACATCGTCGTTCAGAAATTTCTAAAGCGCTACCCGGGTCTGGATTGCCTGCTGAGGAAGGCTCAAGGTCTGAGTTCGCACTTCCGCCGTTCGCACCCTGCTTCGTCCCGCCTGGCTGCGTTACAGCATCAGCTCGGCCTCCATCTCATTGTTGATGTGGCAACACGCTGGAATTCCACCCTCCACATGCTCCAGCGATTGTGGCAGCAGCACAATGCCATTACGCAGTATGAAGTGACACATGGCCTGACAAGCAGCGGTGCGGACCTCGGGTGTTGAGCCACCGAGAGTGGGGCAGGTGAAAGAGCTCTGCACCATCCTTGCCAGTTTTGAAGAAGCCACCAAAAGGGTCAGTGTGGACAATGCCCTTGTCAGCATGAGCATTGTGGTGATCTTAGTTCCGGAACAATCGTTGGACACTCTGAGACAGTATGTCCCACCAGCGACGGAGGAGGAGAAGGACACAGATGTTGACATAGAGCCTTTCTCTCCTTCGAATCCAGAAGGCCCGACAGTTTCACAACTTTATCGGTCTTCATTAGGCAGTGGTACACATACAACACACAGAGACTGGCTTAAGATCATGGTGCATGACTATCTGCGTCTAAACACCAATGTTTTTGGATATGTTCCGGACCCAATCGACTTCTGGGAAACCAAAATGGATGAATGGCCCAAAGCTAAACTCGCCACGCCATAGAGGTGTTGTCCTGCCCAGCAGCCAGCGTCATATCTGAGGGGAAACCTTCAGCACAGCTGGAGGAGTCATACAGACAAACGCATCCGGCTTTCCACTTATAATGTGAATCGTTTGACTTTCATCAAGATGAATCAGGCATGGATCTCTGGTGATGTTGTGGCCCCAATTGCTGAGGTCACCGATTAGTTGCCGGTCTACTTCGCATTCCTCTTCCAAAAGAAATGGTCCTCTTAAAAAAAAAAAATTTAAATGATAATTTCTTACTGCAATCTTTATTTTCAGTTCCCAAAAGTTAATTTTGCTTGTTTTGCAGTGAGGAGACTGTAAAAGACACCAATTGTACACGGTTTCATGAAAAAAACATATTCCATTTACTCGCTTCTTCATTAAAATTTTTCGCAATGTCAGTGGTTTTTATAATTTTTTGGATCATGTTGCTGTGAAAAAAATCTATACTACAGGTCCTATTTTAAAAAATGTGGTTTCTAGCAGACATTTGTTCTTCACAATTGTCAAGAATGGCCAAGAGGTCATGTTTTGAATTTTTGGGGGCATGTTGCTGTGAAATACAGCTATACTACAGGTCCTATTATAAAAAATGTGGTTTCTAACAGACATTTGTTCTTCATAATTGTCAAGAGTGGCCAAAGGGTCATGTTTAGAATTTTTGGGGGCATGTTGCAGCGAAGTACAGCTATACTACAGGTCCTATTATAAAAATGTGTTTCTTAACAGACATTTGTTCTTCACAATTGTCAACAGTGGCTGAAGGGTCATGTTTTGAATTTTATGGGACATGGTGCTGTCAAAAACAGGAATAGGTAGGACACTGTTAATGGACACATATTGCAAAATGACTTGTTTTTGCAAGATCTTTAACATAGCTAGCAATTCTTGTAGCGAGACAACCCTTTTTAATAAAATTTAAAAAAAAAGAGAAACAAAGAGGTGGGGGGATTCCACCCCTTTTTTAAAAATGTGTTTTCTGGAATTAAACTACTTAAATACTTGCATGTACAAAATAGCTGATACAAATATTCCTCTGAATTGTACAAGGGAGGTACAGGAAGACTTGAACCTACTCCATACTCCATACAGATGACATGGAGTATGGAGTACAGACAGAGAACAAAGAACAGAGACAATTTCCTCCAGCACGTTGAGTAAAACAAGAAAAAAAAAGCCAAGAAAAAGGGCACCTGGCTGAACAAAAGCGTCAACCACCAGCATTTTCAAGTGAAGCTCCCAAATTTGGGCCGCACCATACAGTGGGGCAAGCACTAGAGGCAGAAATTTCACAAGCGCTACCCAGGTCTTGACTGTGTACTGAGGAAGGCTGGAGGTGTTAGCTCACACTACCGCTTCCGCACTCTGCTTCAGCATGACTGTTTTCGTTGCTGCATCATAAGGGCATTTTTACCGTGTTAATATATGACGGACGCCAGCCTGGGCTCTCACCACACCCACTGTAAATCCGGCCCTGCAAACTGAACCTGCGTGTTAATAGATGATGGACGCTAGCCTGGGCACTCACCGCACCCATTGTAAGTTTGGCCCTGGCAGCTGAACCTCCGTGTTAACAGATGACTGACGGCAGCACTGGCTATCACCGTTAGGGGCAATCAGGAGAGCTTCAAATTTCTCTAAAAAATAAGATTTTGAAAAAGGTGATTTCTGTGAAGTTAAGTAGTGTCAAAAAACGGCTCCAGGGCTGGACACAAATTGCACAATTTGAGGCTTAAAATTTTCTTGGGCTGGAGTCACTATGGGGTCGCATCATTTGATCTCCAGGTGAGTCTGTCCCTAATCACTGAAGAAGGATTTGGAGGAAAAATGAAACCAATGAATTAATTGGCTGAATCGCTCTCAGAAGCCAGGAGGGCAAATGTCTTCTCATCTAAGAAGTGTTTTGGGGATGATTAGGACATTTTTATTACTTATGGGGTGTGCGAACGAAAAGAACACATCTTTCACTGTAAAAAATACCTTTTAAACTGCAGGGAGGGTGTATGTTGTATGTTATCACACTTGAAAAAAGCAAAATGATAATATGTAAAACTATACATGAAACTTCCCTAAATAAATTCTGTAAACGAATGTCATTACCAAAAAAAAATACTAAATGACATAACCGTACAAAATAGCATAGTGCCACTTTGTGATCTGGTGGTCAAACAGGTTTAGGGGTCATGCTGTGGGACAGGACAGGTATAGTCATTGTCCATTCAACTAAAATGGTGGTTCAAAAACTACTTTCTTCCGGCACTTTTTAATCTGTGGGTCATGCGGTTTGGGGCATGTGTGACAGGACGTATAATCAATGTCCATTCACTAAATGGTGGTTCAAGACTCCTTTTTCTGCACTTTTAAACTGTGGGTCATTGCAGGTTTGGGGTCATCGTGGGCCAGGACAGGGATATCATGTCCAGTTTCAACCTAAAATGGTGGTTCAAAGACTCCTTTTACCGTCATTTTTTAATCTGTGGGTCAGACAGGTTTAAGGGTCATGCTGCGTTCCAGGACAGGGATAGTTAATGTCCAGGTCAACTAAAATGATGGTTCAAATAATACCTTCTGGCACTTTTTAATTTGTGGGTGATGCAGGTTTAAGGGTCATGCTGTGGTACAGGACAGGGATAGTGAATAGTCTGTGACTTTTTTCTGTGACTCTTGTTGCCTAATTGTCTTGCCTAAGATGTAGCATGTATCCAGTTTACTGTTGTGAATGTTAACTCCAATGTTAATTCCAGCTTCTCCAGCCCTGTTTGGGTGTGAGAATGAAGGTGTTGTTCCTCTCCCATAGACTTTAATGGTCATCGGCGATAATCTGGTATCGACTATCGTCATGATAACTGTTGATATCAACTATCGACTCGATAACGATAGTTGACACAATCGCTCATCACTAGTCATGAACACTAACATAAGGAACAAGATGCAGGAAAAGTTATGAAGCTTAATTAGCAGTAAGAGAATGGCAAGATGATTGCTCTTTAAATAGGCCATCTGACCTGATGGCAGAAGAGAGGTGAAAGAGAAGCAGGGGAGACAGGGTTTTTGTCAAATGTCAGTAAGGCTATGTTCACATGGTGTATTTGCAGGGTGTAATTACGCCCCGCAATTACAACGTGTGGACGGGGGCGGGGCAGGAGCGAGGACGGGAGCGGGGGGCCGGCACCTCGCTGGCCTATAGGCATTCATTACCAGCGCCGCGTATACGCCGCTGGTAATTCACATGTCACTTATCTCCCCCCTCGGCAGGGAGCAGGGAGAGGAGACGTAATCTATAGTTCTGTATGAGAACTGTGGATTACCGTAATGACTGGGACGTATTCCAGCCGTAATTTGCGCACTCCAGCGCGTAATTATGGACTGAAATATGTCCCATTTTAAACCGTGTGAACATAGCCTAATAGTAAGCCCCCTAAGGACTACTCCCAAAATAGACTTTTTACAGCTTGAAGGGGATTTCTTAATGAGCTGAAAGGTAGTGTCCTTCTTGTGAACGCAGATTCTCTCCCAGGGACCATATCCTTTCTAATCAATAAAGTGAAAATCGAGGAGGTCATGCTTTAAAACGTATTCAATCTTTGAATTTCAGTGGATCTAAGTTTACAGTTGAAACATTACAAATATTTTGCTTCTAATAACCTTTAATGCTTTGGATGGCAATGTTCTTTTTAAAGCTTCAAGTAGATAATTTATTGGTAACTTGCAAAACAACCAGCAGTAATTATTTTATAACCAACTAAACACATTTTGTAGTAATGGAATGTTCACATGCCATTTTTCAATATGTTTTTTCAATCATTTTTCAATCCGAAAAACGTATTAAAAAACGCTGCGTAAAACGTATCCACACACGTATTCAGAGTGTGGTGCGTGTTTGAATACGTTTTCTGTGCAGCAGAAATGCACCCTATAGTTTTAAGTAGGGTGTCGGATGCGTAAAACGGATCAAGAATTAACATGTAAAATGTATCCGAAAGACGTATGTAAAACACATATCATCTGTACGATGATACCTTTTTTACATTGAGCTCAACGTAAATCACACTGAGAATTGTTAGATATGTGTTTTGGTCCATTTTTGGGTCCAAAAAAAGTACCCAAACACGTATTTAAAAAAACGCCATGTGAACATCCCCTAATAATAATATATCAAGGACCTAAACTATTTTCTGCAGATTGATATACTGTTATGTCAAGGTGATTGCTCCAACCGTGCCCATATGTTCACATCATCCTCAGTGGCGGGAGTGGGATTGTAGTAGACAGTCTAACCATCATCGTAACTGCTGGGGAAAAAGAATCCTCATATCCTGACTTCACAGCTTCATTGCCAGAATGAAACTTGAATGTGGCACTGTTCTTGGAGAATTACTACTAAAGCCATTATGTTTGCCAGCGCATGTTTCACTGTAACCTCGGCAAGCATTACTCAATGTCACAGGATAGAAGCCATAACGCATTATTTTTCATAAATGCTAATGGTCATCTTAATGATGACTGCAGTGACTTTGTGTGTTTATTTATCTACGGATCACATTGGTGATAAATGCTTTGTTTTAGTAATGTTTTACTGGTATTTTTCACTTGTATTTGGCTGAAGAATGCTGCAGCGATATGTTATCTGAAAATCAATATAGAAATATTAACACCGGGGGGCGTGGCTTGGACGCTGACTAGGATGGCTGCGTGATCTAGCAGCTCCAGAGAGAAACTGCAGATATTGGGGGCAATCCCAAACCATCCGGCCTTGTGGACGTCGGACACAGCCATCTAACACTCTGGGCACCCTGGGGAGGCGTTCTGAGGAGTGGGCGTCCCTGTTATAGCCCGTTCCACGGCTATACACGAGGCGGAGGAGATTGCGATCCTAGGACTTCCCGGGCTGAATGCCGGTACCCTCATAGGGAGAACGCCGACTAAGGAGGACAGCGCTTTACACTCGGCCTACCTGACGAACCTGGCAGTGAGCTAGGAGGAGACGCGGTGAGCCGTGGACCTACTGAGCGGTGCAGACTTCGGGAGCAGAGAGCGGAGGCCTGTGACGGAGATCGCGGGTTTCCTGGACCTGGCTGCTGCGCGCCATCCGGAGGAGTACAGCGCTGTGAAGACGGCGTCTTACATCCCGCACGCCCGATGGGTACCCCTGCTGATACTGTTACCTTGAGGTGAGGCAAGTGGACCGCGGTGACATCGCAGGACTGTGCAGGTGTTTGGACCGGGACAGACAAGTGGCAAGTACTGTATAAGAGCCCCTGTCCCTAGTGCTGTGGCTTGGACACCCCGGCCTGTCACCTTGCAGAGGTCGCTCCATCACCCTGTCGCCATTGCCCCTTGCTTCCCCTGGGGAGCAGAGTGGGGTGCTATTGGACATCGGTGCTAGACAGAGCTCAGTGTAAGAACACCAAACATACCCTGAGGTGGCCCCTGTAACTCCTGGCTTGAGCCCCCATTCCAACTCATCAGAGTGAGGGACTTGCCATCAGGGAAACCCTGACCATAGATCAGAGGACTGTTAGAACAGGGCCGCATCTCAATCCTTATTCACAGACTCTATGTCGCTCAAGGGCCAACAAAAACGGGGGTCTACCCCACTTTCTGTCAATAAGTCTGCTAGAGAGACTCAGAGCAACATACTCCTTCCGGAGGATAATACAGCGGATATGTCAGCCCTATCTGACGACACCATCCCTTTGCAGGACCTCAGCATGTCTCCGGAACCCATGATGGGATCCCACCCTCAAGCCTCACCTAACTGGCAATGGCTCCTTAAAGATCTTCCAACCAGAGAAGATCTCCATAGGCAAACTGCAGAGGTAAGGAAGCCTTTCAAGCGGAATTTGCATCCTTCAGGGCAGATTTAAAACACATGGCGGAAAGGGTGGATACTGTTGAATCTGCTCAAGACCATACCCGGCAATAAATAGAAGTAGCTCACCTATTGCACGGGCTAGATTAGTGTCCACGCTGTGAATCCGTGTTGTGTTGCCTTCCGTCCCGGTTCCCGCCGGCCAAGCGGTTCGAATGCAAAGACAATGCCGGATATCCTGTTGCTAACCCACACCGAGGCTTGCACCGCAAGAAACTCCAATACCGGTAACGGTGGAAAATACAACTTTATTGCGGATAAAACCAGTACAGGATGCCTGTACTTGACAGACGCGTTTCGAGCGAATCGCTCTTGTTCACAGTCAAAGGTGCGGTACTTAGCTGCTATATTTAAAACAACTTAAAACCAATCACGTACAGAATTGATGATCACATGTTAATAATGAAAATTAGACAACATTTTTGTTTTTCTTAAAGGGAAATGCCATAATTATGCTATACCTATTATAAAAAATATATACATTAAATATATGTAAATCATATGTAAATCAATATATATATAATAGATCGGTGCGGTAATTTAGCCCTTGTGGTCTTCTGGTACCCAATGTGAGTATCCAGTAGGCCTCTCTCTGTCTCAATTTTGTGTCCCAATTGCCTCCCCTATTAGGGCATATTACTTTTTCTATGGCATAGAATTTGAGGCTAGTTGTATTGCCTTAAATGACATTCCAAAAATGTTTTACCGCTCCCGATGCAGATTCATTGTTTTTTCTAATTCAGCTAGGGTTCCGAAATGGGGGTTTTTACTTTTCGTTTTTTTGCTTCCCACATATTTTTTTGCCATGAAATTACATTCAATGATATACACAAAAGGGTGTGTATTGCAGTTAATAAACTGCTTTATTTAAAATTTTTTTATGTTTGCTTATATCACTGAATGTTTTGGGGTTTTTTTTACTCAATTTAAACATGTATTGCATCTATTCCCCCACACTTGAAAAAACCCTGTTTGTTTTAGCCATATTTTACTTTTCGGGGCTTCCCAAATTTAAAAGTACTTGGGGATATTATATTGTCTATTGTTTGGTTTCTTTTAGGGACACAGGCCACTCCATTTTTTAGAATTTCAGAAAGGGTTTCACAACACGGATTCACAGCATGGACACTAATCTAGCCCGTGCAATAGGTGAGCTACTTCTATTGTTTGTATTTTACCGGCAAGGTGTGAAAGGCCATTATAGCTCGTTACCTAAGGGCAGCTACTATATGATTCATAGACTGTGAATTTAGAACCACACTTATGCACAATAGCAGCAGCACTAGTCACAGTGATTGATCACGGAGCCCTGTATTTAACATGCATAAGCAGCAAGCTCCATCACCACTAGATCGCAAAGCCAAATTAGCGATGGTGTTTAAAGAAAGTAATGCAGAAACGAATTATACACAAGAATGGGACCAGGCATTTATAGAATTGGAGAAAGCCAAAATAAAAGAATTGAAACTGTGGTGGGATCAACAGACATTAAACAAATAATTATGAGAAAAAAATAATACCGAGAGGTTTGAGGTTGAAGAAACTCCACTCATTTCCCCACCACAGATGACTTTAAAAAAAAAAAGGGAAATGGTATTTTGTCAGAAATGCTCACTAGCGCTAAAAAAGTTTAATTATAGACTTTGAAACAGAAAAAATTTAAAAGAAAACAGAAATAAAAGTAAAAGTGCACCGGGAGAAAGTTTCAATATTTAGCGCATGACCAATATAAATACAGCACAGAAAACAATTAAAAGATACAATAGATAAAGTTGAAAGATCATCATGGAAAACAAGAGAAGAAAAATACACAAGAGATGTGGAGGACTATAAAAAACAACCGGGTATACACATGGGTTCAAAGAAAACAGGAATTTACACCAAGGGATAAATATTAAGAAACAATTGGAGAAAAAATAATAAAAGGACTGTTAGTTTTTCAGACATCGCAAGCACTGACAGTGGCGATACAGACTCTGATATGCAGCAACAAGAAATGTCAAATGATGAAGAACAACCACAAACCAGTAAAAATAAATCAAAAAACGGGAACACAAGGGGAAAAAAACAGGAAGAAGTGACCCCAAGGAAATCCACAAGAGTGTATGGCCAGAAGAAAGGAACCTACAAAAAGTAGGTAATGACACTCAGGTTGTGGTTCTAACACCTACCATATTGACTCAACCTCAAATCGATGTTCTAGGACAAGGACTCAATTTTTCCCCTTCTTGTTCTTTTGATCTTTTTTCTACTATTTTAGACATCAATAAATTTAGTAGATTAATTGCAGTAAAAAAACATTTTTTCAATAAAGAGTATAATAAGGATGAGGATAAATATACTATGTCAGCGGAGACCAATGAGTATGAAACACTACAATTTAATGAACAAATAACATTGAGAAATCTCCAGGAGCTCCAGATGGAAAAATATAGAATATGGAAATTTGGAAAATTTGAAGGGGAGCCCAGCATCCCCCACATGCCCAATCCACCCTTTTTACCCTATTAAAGCTAGGGTACCTGCCATGGAGGCCTTTCAAAATGTTATGGAGCGTGACCTCATGGCATTACAAACTAAAAATGACCGGTTAGGGAAACAAAAGAAAAGGGACAAGAATAATCTTACCTGGTCCCAAAGAAAAGCATTGAAGGAAATTAGAGATAACAAAAATTGGGTCATTAAGAGAGCGGACAAAGGAGGGGCTATTGTGGTGATGGATGCTGGCATCTATACTAAGCAAGTATATAACATCTTACAGGATACAAAAACATATCGGAAATTACTTAAAAATCCTATAGATTTCTACCATAAAAAATTGGAACATTTATTAAATGAAGGGCTATCCTTGGGGGTTATTACAGAGAAGCACAAAAAATATCTTTTGGGGAATAATCAAAATGATTCCAGTTATTTTATGGAGCCCCAAAGGTGCATAAAAATATGTTTCCTCCGAGTTTAAGACCCATAATTTCGAGTAACCAATCCCTTTGTGAGAGACTTAGTACCTGGGTAGATCAACATCTACAGCCCATAGTACGCAAATTACCCGGATACATAAAGGACACTAGATCCATGCTTAAAATTATGGCAGGTAGACAGTGGCAAAATAACTATACATGGATTAGTTGTGATGTTATCAATTTATACTCATCTATACCTCATGACATTGCTATCCTAGCAGTAACATTTTTCTCAAAAACCAAAAGTAAATTACCATCCTAATTACAAGAAAATTTTTACTCATGTCCAGAGAATTTGTGCTAAAAAGTAATTTTTTTCACCTTTGAGGATAATTTTTATTTACAACTATTGAGAGCACCTATGGGTGCCACTGCTTCACCCTCATTGGCTGACATCACCATGGCATGGTGGGAGCACCATGCCATATACCATGTGGATAATCCCTATTTGGAGTGCATTGTCTGGTATGGGCGCTACATCGATGACCTCCTTATTATTTGGGGTCACGATGTAGCGCTCATACAGCCTTTCTTGGAATATTTAAATCAAAACCATTTCAATTTGGCTTACTGCAAAATGACAAAGTATGAAATCCCATTTCTGGACATTCTCCTTAAAGGAGACGTGGAGAGTGGCACTGTAACAACTATAATGTATCGTAAACCAAATTCTGGAAATTAAATTCTTAAAGCTAACAGCTGTCCACTCTCCCAGCACAAATTTGGAGCCATACCATATGGTGAATATGGGAAGGGCCCGCAGACTTTGCACCAATGGGTGGAGATTTAAAGAATCAGTTAATAACATTGACCAAAAATTAAGAGAGAGAGGCTATAGCATGAAAGAAATGAAAAAAAGCCAAGCTAAAATTAAAGATAAAACCCAACAACAATTGTTGGTAAATAGTGAACATAAAAATAATAGATCATATAATCCCAATAAATTAGTGTTTTCAACAAAGTACAGCAAAAATTTTAGAGAAATAAAATCTATATTTTTATAAAATCTCAACATTCTGCGCCAAGATGAAACCCTTTCTGAAATTTTTAAAAAATGGAGTGGCCTGTGTCCCTAAAAGAAACCCAAAAAATAGGCAATAAATATCCCCAAGTACTTTTATTTTGGGAAGCCCCGAAAAGTAAAATATGGCTAAAACAAACAGGTTTTTTCAAGTGGGGGGAAAAGATGCAATTTCATGTAACTTGAGTAAAAAACCCAATTTCATTCAGTGATATAGCAAACATAAAAAAAATTTGAAATAAAGCAGTTTATTAACTGCAATACACACCATTTTGTGTATATCATTGAATGTATTTCATGGCAAAAAAAATATGTGGGAAGCACAAAACGAAAAGTAAAAACCCGCATTGCGGAACACCTAGCTGGAATTAGAAAAAACAATGAATCTGCATCGGGAGCGGTAAAACATTTTTTGGAATGTCATCAAGGCAATACAACTAGCCTCAAATTCTATGCCATAGAAAAAGTAATATGCCCTAATAGGGGAGGCAATTGGGACACAAAATTGAGACAGAGAGAGGCCTACTGGATACTCACATTGGGTACCAGAAGACCACAAGGGCTAAATTACCGCACCGATCTATTATATATATATTGATTTACATATGATTTACATATATTTAATGTATATATTTTTTATAATAGGTATAGCATAATTATGGCATTTCCCTTTAAGAAAAAAAAAAATGTTGTCTAATTTTTTCATTATTACATGTGATCATCAATTCTGTACGTGATTGGTTTTAAGTTGTTTTAATATAGCAGCTAAGTACCCGCCCCTTTTACTGTGAACAAGAGCGATTTCGCTCGAAACGCGTCTGTCAAGTACAGGCATCCTGTGACTTTGTTTGCGCGCTGCTGGGGTTTATCCGCAATAAAAGTTGTATTTTCCACCGTTACCGGTATTGGAGTTTCTTGCGGTGCAAGCCTCGGTGTGGGTTAGCAACAGGATATCCGGCATTGTCTTTGCATACCCGGCAATATGTCGCCTCTTTGCAATCAGTTGTTTCCAACCAAGGCAAGCTCCTGCGGGGGCACAAATCGGCAATTAGAAAACTTGGACAAAAGGGGTGCCGAAACAACCTGAGAATTCGGGGAGTTCCAGAGGTTGCTGGCACGGAGGATGTCTTCCAAACCCTGGGGACTATCTTTCGGGATATTCTGGGAGACGCTGGACCTAGCAATGTTAAAATGGACAGAGCTCATAGAGCCCTCAAACCCAAGGGGACCAATACTCGCCCACGGGACATCATTTGCCTGTATGCATGATTTCCAAACAAAAGAGCAATCCTGGCGAAGCTCGACGACAGAAATCGGTTCAATATAAAGGTGCGAATATCCAAATCTTCCCTGACCTCTCATGGATCACCCTCCAAAAGCGACGTCATATTAAACCCCTACTGGGAGTATTACAAGAGCATTCCATACCATACCGCTGGGGCTTCCCCTTCAGCCTGATTGCTTCAAGGAATGGACGCTCTGCGGTTCTGCGTTCATTTGAGGATCTACCGAACTTCTGCTCTGCATTGGAAATCTTGCCACCTAACCTGGCGGACTGGGAGCTAGAGGACCCGCCCCCGGCACCCATGCCTGTCTGGCAAACAACACAGCCTAAGCGGAGGAGATCCCCTCTGCAGCAATCTGGAAGCTCAGGTGGAAGTCGCCCTGCACCGCCCAATCCCTGACGGCAGGGTCGGATGGGGTTGTGTACCCCTCTGGAGTTCTTTGCCTACAAGAGGCCCTGTCTTATCCCTTTTGGGGCCCCCTTCGGTTTTGGGGGATTTTGGGGTTATTTCTTGCCCTATTGGGGTTTTCTGCCCATATTTTTTTTTTTTTAGGGGGGGTTTTAAGTCTTGGTTTTCCCCCTTTTTTAACCGGGTTGGCGGGGGGGGGGGGAATTAATTGGGTTTGATGGGCTTGTTTATTTTTTCCTTTGGGCCAAGGGCCCCTGGATTTTTGGGGGAGTCGGGGTTTCGGTGGGGGGTGGGGGCGGGAATCCCTCCCCCGTCTCCCACCGACTGCTAAACTGGGTGTGTTTTTTGCCCAATGCCTTTCAGTTTCAGCACTTTAAAATTTTTTTGTGGGGATTGCCCCCTCCCCTTTATGTATCGGAGGATCTTGTAGGTGCTATGCTCTGGCCCTCTTTTTGGCTCCCGGGGGGTTAGGGGCCCCTAGGGCGCCCTTGTTTTTTTTTTTTATTCCGCTTTTCTTTGTGCAGTTCCCTTCGTGGGTTGTTGGGCCCTGCGGCCTTATATTTGGCCAGCGTGAACCCCCCCCCTGAGGTGCTCTTTTCAGGGGTTAGGGGACCCCGCATTAGTATTTGCTTTGGGAAAAGGTTATTGTTAATATACATCCCCGGGCCCACTTTATTGGGTTTACACTTTTTTTGTAAGGGGTTTGGCCCCCCTTTTCCCTTCGGGAACTGCCTAATTCTTCGTGGCATAATTTTCCACAAGGTTTTTGGAAAACCGATCCCTCAATTGGTCCCGGGGGGGCCCCCAAAAAGAGGCCAAAAAAAATTTTCCCCACACCATGACAAAACCAACCCACCCTAAAACGTTGTTTAACAAGGCGGGAAAGGGGATCCTTGCTTTCATGTTGTTGACGCCAAAATTTTCGGACCCTCCCATCCGTTTTGTCCAGCAGAAATCGAGACTCATCAGACCAGGAAACTTTTTTCCAAATCTTTTTACTGCCCAAAATTTCGATGAGCTTGGGAAAATTGGGGCCCTCAGTTTCCTGTTTTTAGCTGAAAGGAGTGGCCCCCCGGTTTTGGTTCTTCTGCTGCTGTCCCCATCGGGCCTCAAAGTTTCCCTTACGGGTGGTTCAGAGATCCCTCTTTCGGGCCTCCCTTGGGTTTTGAAAAGGGGGGGAATTTTTGGAGTCACTTTGCCTTTCTTTTCAGTTTCAAACCAGTCTGCCATTCTCCTTTGCCCCTTGGCATAAAACAAGGCATTTACCCCAAAAGGATTTCCCGCCCCCGGGATTTTTTTTCCCTTTTTGGACCATTCTCTGAAAACCCTAGAATGGTTGTGGTGAAAATCCCAGGGGGTCAGCGGGTTTCTAAAAAATACTCGGGAACCCACCCCCTTCTGGCCCCAACAACCATGCCACGTTCAAAGGCACCAAATAAAACCTTTCTTCCCCATATGATTTTTAAACCCGGGCGGGGATTGTTTGACCATGTTAAATGCCAAAATTTGCATTTAGTTGCCCCCAATGTGATTGGTGATTAAAAATTTTAAGGTTAAAGAGCTTTGGAAAGGTGTCCCTAATAAAGTGGCCGGTGAGTGTATACCCTTGTGGTGTTGTTCCCCTTTCCCCAAAAGGGAAAATGATATGTCTTGGTAATGATTGGATACGATTTTTGGGGGGGTTTTTAATATTTTTTTTGTTTTGTACATGTTAGTGAAAAACCCCCCTTTTTCCCTCCTGTTTTCCTTCTGTTTGTGGTTTTCAAAATTGGAGACCCAAGCGGTTGCACATTTGCAGGAAATTTTTTAAAATATGATTCTAATGTTTAAAAATTGTATTCGTTGAATTTTAAGGGCCCTAAATTCCAATCTAAAAAGGGAAAACCCTATTAAAAGGGATCGAAGGGTAATGCCCTTTATTTTGGTTTTTCCCCTTCAGGAAACCCCATTTTAATGGGGAAAGGGGGGATTTTTAAAATTTTCTTAAGCAAGGGTTTACCCAAAAAACCTTTCCCTTGGCCCTCGCAAGAAAAATGGGAAAAAAGGGCCCGGGGGTGGCCATACTATTTCCCCAACGCCCTCCCCAATTTACGGATAGTAAACCCTCCATAGCGCCCCGGGGGTGGGAGGGGGGTTTTCTAATATTTTGGAGGGAAAAAGAGGGGGGGGTTTCCCTTTTTTTTGTTATGCAATGTCTATGTCCCAATAGGGACAACTGCGTTTCCCGACCCGGGGCTCCGAAAACCCGGTTTTTCCCCATTTCCGCCGTCAGCAAACATCATGGGGGGAGACTTTAATCTGACCCTTTTAGGATAAACCCAAAGATAGACTCTTTACTGGGACCCCACAACCCCTCATCCAGCGAAAAGTCTCAGAGGGTTTAGGCAAATGGTCCGGGGAGGTTTAGGTTGTTTGATTTTGGAGGATCGCTCACCCGACGAAATACCCTTTTTCCCTTTTTTTCCGCTCCACACCGATCCCATTCCCGAATTTATTACTTTTTGGGTAAACCCTTTTTACCCCTCCGGATGATGGACTTTTGCAGAAAAATTTGGGGGGTATAACCTGGTCTGACCCTTTCTCCGGTTAGCCTGACTTTTAAAATTTTTTTTTCATCTTGCTTTGGGTCTGTCTGGGGGCTTTAATGAGTTTCCTCAAGCACTCGGCACATAAAAAAAAGGGAAATTTAGGGGACACCTTTTCCCAATTATTTTTAGGTTAACGAGGGGTTGGGTTTTTTATCCCCCGGCTGGTGTTTTGGGGAGCTCATTTGGCGGTATTTGGGGGGAGTGTATTGCTCTGAGATCCAGATTGGAAGGGGATAGGGAAAGCCCAAAAAAGGAATGAATATCCCCTGAGCTTTCACGATTTTGGGGGCAAGCTTGGCCTCCACCTCAAAATCCATATTAAAAAAGATATTGGGTTGAGGGGGTTTAAAATTTGGAGGGTTTTTGGGGGTGAGGCGGGAAAAGATTAAATTGTTTTTTACCAAAACATAAATTTTTAGAAAAGCCAAAAAAATGCATTCCCCTTTGGCGGGGGGATGTTAAGGGATGAAAAAAGGGAAAGGGGCCCCTCCTCATGCTCTTAAAAAGACAGCAGGGGGACTCCGGTCTATGATCCCAAAAACCTTGCCCGAAAAAATTCCACTATTTTTTTTGAATCTCAAAAAAATCCCCGGGTTTCACCCCCCTAGGGGGGAAGTTGATTGAGTTAAAATTGAGATTTGATTTTTTGGGTTCATGTAATTACCGGGTTTTCCCCTCCTGAGGCTTAGAAAACCCTTTTTTGGCCCCCCCTCGGGGGGGAGGGAAAATAGGGTCTCCCATTTCCCGATACGATGTTGCACTTTATATCAAGCTTATACCCTAATCAGGGGGGGATCCCCTTTGAATTTTGGGAGCCTTTTTGGCCCATAGCGTTGTTTTAAAGGAGATATTTAAAAACTTCACCCAAAATTATGGCAAATAGACTCTTTTCCCCTTTACCAAAACTTAATAACAAGGATCAGGGGGGGCATCCCGGGTTTGCCCAAAAGGGGGGGACAACTCCCGGGGGGGCATTGATCTCATTGATGTTACAACCCCCAAAAGGCCTGAGGCTATGCCCTTTGTTAAGTTTGGATCCGGAAGGCCTTTGACCCCCCTCAATTTTGGGGTTTCTGTTCTGCACTTCCGAGCCCTTTTGGGGTCACTTTGGGCCCCTTTTTTCACTTTGGGGTTTAAGGGGGCTATATTCGTGCCCTTCTGCCCCTATTCGGTAACCCCCCGCTTTTGTCCAAAAAATACTAATCAGCAATGGTACTAGGAAGGGATGCCCCTATCCCCCCCCCCCCTGTTTGCCCCGTGTATTTTAACCCTTAGCGCGGTGGTGAGACATCCCCAGGGCCCCTTTAGGGGGGGGTACTTTGGGGAAGGGGAGAGAGTTTTAAAAATTTTGCTATAGGGGGATGAAAGTTTTATTAACCCCTTTTAGACCCAGTTATCTCGCTGGGCCCCAATTTTCATTCTTTCCCGGACCGATTTGGGGCTCTTTCGGGTTACAAAAAGTAAAAACCTCCAAAACAGAAACCTTGCCTGAGGGGGCCCCCCGGGGGGGACAGTGGGTTTGACCGGTTTTTAAAGGGCTTATCGGTTTTCGTTTTGGGAAGGGGGAAGCGTTGAAATTTTTTGGGTTTTTCTAAAGTCGGGGTATTCCTCCTTATAGAATTTTTTTTCCCTAAGCTCATAAAGGCGATTAAACAACTGTAGATCGGGTTTTGGGAAAAAGTTGGGCACTGTCCCCTTTTTGGGGTTTTTAGCGCTATAAAATTTTCAGCCCTTTCCGAAAAACTCATGTATTTTTTTCGAGACCTTGCCGGGGTACCGGTTTCCTTGGGAACCCCCCAAGGGGGTTTTTCAGGGGGGACTTCATCCCCAATTTTATTTGGGCCCGCAGGAGAACCGGGGCGCGGGAAGGGTATACTGCTGGCGGGAAAAGGGGGGCCAGGGGGTTTTATCGGGGCCCAGATTCACCAAATATTACTGGGCATCACAACCCGAGAGCCTTCCCTCCCGGGCGGCTCTTTATGCCTACATAGATGGATGGAGTAGGGAAAAATTTGGATGGCTTCCCTGTGCATCCAAAAAATTTATTTGGGCGACCACAGCGGTTTTTTAAATTTGGGTTTCCCCCTACTGCACTCCATGTCTCTGACGAGATCAATTTTGGCCGGGGATTTTTTTTAAAAAAGGTTCTCTTTTTGTTCGGAGGGTTCCCCCCTACGTCCCTTTTGGTTTTTCTCTGCTCCAAAGGGGTTTAGCTGGGGGCCCCGGGGGGGAACCCGTGGTTTGAGGCCAAAACTGTTCCGCCTTTTTCCCATATAGTAAATGATTTTCAAACCCTGGGGAAAAATCCGGGCCTTTTCGGAGCTTTTCCCAAAATAGCTTTTAAATTTTTCCATCCTCCTCTCTTTTCTCCCCCCCCCTTACTTTTCAAAATTTAAAAAATTACATGAAGTCGGGATTGGGCACGAATGGGGGCTTAAAACCCCCTCCCTCTTTGAGCGGGGCAGTCGAATGGAGTCGTTTCCCCGGGGATTTATTTCGACCATTTTTCGGATTTTTATCCTCTCCTTTAGCAAGAGCCTTTTAATACAAAAACTCCTAATTTTGTCTAAATGGGGAAAACCCTTTTTGGGGGCCAATTAACACAAAGGGGGAGTGGGGGGGAGTATATGGCGGCAGGGGGGAAAACCCGGGCTTTCCCCCCCATCCAGAATAAAGGGGAAACAAAATAAAGGGGCTAATGTACTGGTAAACCCCCATCACACGCCCGGTTTGGCCACAAGGTTAAAAACCCCTTTGGTACCGGGTTGGGGTGTTGGAGGTGGGGAGGGCCCGGGGGGCGGAAAGTCCCTCATATATTTTGGTCCCCGGGGCCAAGGGTTTTTTCCCATTTTTTGGGAAAAAAACATTCCTTAGATTTCGAGGTCGTTTAAAACCTGGGGGGCCCCCCTTACACCTCAGACCAAACCTTTAAACAATTACTTTCCGTCTCTTGGCCGGGCTTTGGGTAGATTGTTCCTGGTTTTTTATCACAGCAGCCCAAAAGTTTTATAGCCTTTCGCACTGGAAGCAGAATTCCCTTCCTGTTTGGGAAACTTTTATTTTGGGCCCTGTCCAGGAGATTGGCAGGGTGGAATTTTCTAAAAAGCCCTTAGCCGCGGACGGAATTTTGGGTCCTTTTACAAGATATGGAAAGCCTGGGGGTTATTTTTGGGGTCGATCAAGACCTCTAGGTCTCCCTTTTTCAGATGGCTAAAGTGGCCCGGGACCCACGAGATGTTTCCCCAATTTTTCCCCCCCCACCTTATGTGTCCTGTTGGGTTTTTTTTGTTGATCTAGACATCACAATTCCCAGATACTTTATGATCATATGTTTTATAGCTATATTCATAATCTCTAATACATTGGAAGTATGTACTTGGATATTGATATTGTATGTTTTGTTTATTATATGCTGTACGATGTGACATGATACACATTTTTTATGGAGTTCTACCTTGATATAACTTCAATAAAAATACAGTTAAAGAAAGAAATATTAACACCATAGTGTACCTTGATGTATGGTATTAAGAATGTATGGAGGATGTATAGAGGTGTACTTACCCTTCAGCATCAGCACTGTCTCCCAGCAGTGACATCACATTCACGATCCAATCACTGGTCTCAGTGGTCAATTTCCCTACATGCAAGCAGAGACTACTGATTACAGCAATTGGTTCACAGTCACATTAGCAATGAATTTGATGTCATTTCTAAGGCACCCCCTGGGGAAACCAAAACTCCAGCAGCACTGGAACAGTGGTGTCATGAGAGAGGGGGCACAGATTTAACATAATCCTATCTGAAAATCTCAGATTTTCTGAGATTTTTTCAAAACATCAAAAAGTAAACATTACTGAAAAGTAAAACATTTAGTGGGTATATGGCTCCATAAAAGCTCCAGATTATATGGAGCCATGATACAGCATCCACAGAAGTCTATTGAACCATATGATACCTCTGTATGCCTCATATTTCATATGGAGCTTTACAGAAATTGGGAAGGAAAGGGACCTTCACTGGATATGGATTTTCCACTTTACTGTAGTATTATATGGAAGCACTGTGTCAAGGCAAATGGTATAGTATGGATATATGGAGACCGCATTTCCTACTATATCAGATCTATGTTAATGACGGCTTCAGAAGAGGGAAAATGGCTTATTGTAGAACATTTTCAGACTTTCTATTTAAAAAGGTTAGAACGTTTGCACCTATTTTTGTAAGGGATATAAACTCTTTAAAAAATGTTAGAAAACTTTTTTGCAACAAAAAAATATATCCATAGAACTAGCATGGAACTATTTAAATAGCTGGTTGGTTTCTGGTGTCTAGAAATCATCACTGGCTATAAATTAATATGCTAATTGTACATATAGGGCTGTCTAATAGAGGTGTGTGACAAATTCCAGCTGTGTATTTGTAGGGATATACTGCTGTTGAACTCATTACAACTAACAGTTTGACAAACGTAATGCTGTCCTAAATGTAATGATTACAACACGCTTAAAAGCTATACTTGAAACATGGTCAGGGAATGGTTCTCAGCTGCTTGGGTGTTAACTTGATGTTATATCAAGTTGCTTAATGGTAAAAAAGCATTACACCATATCATATTTTTAAATGGTGGCATTTAAAAAAATACATCATCACATACGTTTTCCAAATTCTTTTCAAACAGGTTCCTTCTGTGCTCAGTTTCTTCTTTAAGTACCAATACATGTGTGTTTCTTTTGTGTGAATTTGTGTGACCTCTTAATGCTGAATGGGTCCGTGAGTGAAATTTTTCAGCTTTGTAATTAATGACCTTTAAGTTGGGGCCACCTGTTCTTACAAGTTTTTTGGTTTGAGTCTTGATTTCCAAACCTTAAAGTGCAATTTTTAGGCTTCCTTTACATATAGTACTTATTAGCATGCAAATGTCATGATTTTAAATGTGTTTTTACAGGCATTTTTTTATTCTATTTTCAATATGCGTCTTTTTTTACAAGTTTTTAATTTTTAATATAGAAACCTTTGAGAACATTCCTGAAAAATTACGTACAGCGTGCTGGGTTTTGTTAACCACCACTGACCCACAAAACACGCAGAAAGTAAACAAAAAAGACCACAATACAAAAAGCATTGTTCGCATAGCTTTTATTTTTCACTCTTGACTTTCAGCAAACATCTGGCTGCAGTGCTTATTGCAAAAAATAAATAAATAAATAAATAAATAAATAGAGAAAAATTGAAGGAAAAAGTGCCAAAATGGCTGTTTTTCTCAAAAGATGCTGTGTGAAACACCCTCTAGGATATATTCTCATAGAGTATTGCCAGTGAGTATTGACTACCCAGTTGAGATATTGAAACTTATTGTGGATTATATTTGCTTAACTAAACACAGCTGGCCTTTATTGATGTTTATGGTATATATGATTGGTCACCAGGGTCGGTAAACTGTCTATCTGGGTACAGCATAAACTGGTGTGGATTATGCTTGCATACTTGCGATGGATCCTTGATTAATTTACTAATCACATAAGAAACACATTGAGACTTGGATTTTTTAATTTGTCTTTTTTGTATTTTAAGGTAATGTAATTAGAATGTAATTTAATTTGGAATTTCTTATGGTTTTTGACCTGTATCTTTTAATACATCCCTACTTATTCTTTATCAACTGACTTATCCAGCCAAGTGTCATCTGCATAGGGTTGAAAAGGTTACAGTAGATCACTCCTATCAAGTTGAGTGCCTCAAGTAAGCAGGGTGTAGAGAGGGTCTAATAGATCAGGTTCACTGTAGTGGGGAGTTTCAAGTTTATTTTATTGCTCTACTTAATTTGAAGAACCTTGGGACTAAGGGTTTTTTATTGTCTTGTGATATGGGGGAAGATGGAGTAGGGCAGGCACGAGCCACACTGAATGACACAAAGTACCATTCTAATCAATGCATTTCTGACACAACACTTGTACAAGTGCATTAATAAAATTTTCCTTTATGTAAGCTCCTCTACTGCTTAGAAGAGCAAAGGTTTACATTAAAGGGGAACGTGCTCTCCTGGAGGGGACACAAACTTGGTTAAATGGGAAAGTAGAGATTTAGGGCGACATGTATGAATCTCGCCACGTCGGAGCGCATGTTTTCGCTAGTTTTCTGGCGAAATTTGAGCCTCATGTATGTCAGCGCCGAGGTGCGCTCATACATGTGATGTAAAGTCCGCCACGCCTGGCCAGTGGGTGAGGCGCAGTGTGGGACTTAGGCGCCGTGCGGGACTGCACCTAACAGTCGCCGCCCGAGGGAGTGCGCTCATACATGCCATGTAAAGTCCGACGCACCTCTCCAGCATGTGAGGCGCAGTGCGGGACTTAGGTGCAGAAGGGACTGCGCCTAATATTCGCCGTCCGAGGAGGTGCGCTCATGCATGCGGAGAAAAGTTCACCGCACCTCGCCAGTGTGTGGGGCGCATTTGGCGGGACTTCAGCGCAGTGCGAGACTGACCTAACATGTTTTTCCGATTCGGGGACAGACTGGAAAACAGCAAAAAATCATTAAACATGTCCGTGCGGCATGGAGTATGAATAAAAAAAATCAGCCTTTATAGGGGGTTAAAACATTATCTGAAAAAGAGCTCAAACCCTTTAAAAAAATACATAAATAAATCAAGAACGGGGGCAACATCGGGAAATTTTGGTATTGAAATTGCTGAGAAATACAGTATATTCAAATTCTGTAAAGCTATTCCATTGGTCGGCAAAAAACCCGGCCAATCGAATAGGCGCGACAGTGAACATTAAAACCTATGGAGAAGTTTTGACCAATAAAAATCAAAGGCGGGAAACAGTTCAAAATACAGTAAAAAGGCAGAAAAGAGCTGATTGGTTGAGCTAGTGGGGGCTGGCAATCCTGGCCAATCAGAATAGGAGTGACAGGGACCCTAAACCTATGGAGAAGTATTGCCCACATCAAATTCAAGGTGGGACAGTTCAAAAATTACAGTAAAAAATGCAGAAAAGAGCTGATTGGGTTGAAGTAGCGGGGGCTTGGCTTTTCTGTCCAATCAGAGCCCCGAGCTACTTTATCCCATTGTAGTCTATGGCTAGATCGGGGTAATGAAATCTCGGCACTCAGCTCCGTGCGGCATGGAGTATGATTAAGTTTTTGTTAAGTGTAAAATATTATCTGAAAAAGAGCTCAAACCTTCTATAAACATAAATCAATCAAATCACTAACAACGCGTTTTGCCCGCCGAGACCGGCGCTTACATCAGGAATGGGATATAGAGAATTGCGGGAAATACAGTAATTCAAATTCTGTAAGCTCTTCTCTTTGGTCGGCAGAAACCAACCAATCAGAATAGGAGCGACAGTGAACCATTATAAGCTATGGAGAAGTATGGACCAATCAAATTCAAAGGCGGGACAGTTCAAAATACAGTAAAAAGGCAGAAAAGAGCTGATTGATTGAGCCCAGGCGGCAGATATGAATCCACCAATCAGATGTAGTGCGTCTATTTTGAGTTGTTAGAAAGAAGGGCGCGATAGAAGGGCGCCCTAAAAGTTATTACTGTCTATGGGAAATATTCTAGTACTGTGATTGGTTGGGGGGAAGAGGGGCTCGTCCATCTTAGCCAATCAGCGGGTGAGCTACCTTCTCATACAGTTTATGGGGAAAAGAAAAGCAAAAGCGGCTCTATTTGTGATTGGCTAAGTTACCATAGGGGCGGTTATTTGGACCAATGGGAGAGCGAGCGACGCTCTTATGGGTTTTTCTAATGCAATCTGTAATAAAAATGTACATGGCAGAAATAAAATTATAAGACTCATGAAGTTGTACCGATCTGTATATAAAATGAACAATAATATGGGGGTAACGAAAAAAAAATATTAATTCAATAAATTAATTTTTATTTATTTAATTTCGTTACACCCATAATATTGATCATTGGCTAATGAAAATTGTCAGATATGTGTTTTGGTCCGTTTTTGGGTCCAAAAAAAGTACCCAAACACGTATTTAAAAAAAACGCCATGTGAACATCCCCTAATAATAATATATCAAGGGCCTAAACTATTTTCTGCAGATTGACATACTGTTAGGTCAAGGTGATTGCTCCAACCGTGCCTATATGTTCACATCATCCTCAGTGGCGGGAGTGGGATTGTAGTAGACAGTCCCAACCATTTATCGTAACTGCTGGGGAAAAAAAAATCCTCACAATCCTGACTTCACAGCTTCAGTGCCAGAAGAAACTTGAATGTGGCACTGTTCTTGGAGAATACTACTAAAGCATTATGTTTGCCAGCGCATGTTTCAACTGTAACCTCGGCAAGCATTACTCCAATGTCACAGGGATAGAAGCCATAACTCATTTTTTTCATAAATGCTAATGGTCCATCTTAATGATGTCGCAGTGACTTTGTGTGTTTATTTATCTACGGATCACATTGGTGATAAATGCTTTGTTTTAGTTTAAAGTTTTACTGGTTTTTTCATTGTATTTGGCTGAAGAAATGCTTTTCAGCGATATGTTATCTGAAAATCAATATAGAAATATTTAAAAAGCATAGGTACCTTGATGTATGGTATTAAGAATGTATGGAGGATGTATAGAGGTGTACTCACCCTTTAGCATCGGCACTGTCTCCCAGCAGTGACATCACATTCACGATCCAATCACTGTCGCTCCTATTCTGATTGGTTGGTTTCTGCCGACCAATGAGAAGTGCTTACATAATTTGAATTTTCTGTATTTCCAGGCAATTGTCTATATCGCAATTCCTGATGTAGCGCCAGTCTCGGCGACAAACGCGTTGTGAGGGATTTGATTGATTTATGTTTATAGAAGGTTTCAGCTCTTTTTCAGATAATGTTTTACACTTAATAAAACGATTTTTTTTTATCATACTCCAAAGCTGCACGGCGCTTAGAGCGAGATTTCATTGCCCCGATCTTGCCATAGACTACAATAGGAGAAAATAGCTTGCGCTCTGATTGGCCGAGATAGCCAAGCCCCCGCTACTTCAAACAATCAGCTCTTTTCTGCCTTTTTTACTGTATTTTGAACTGTCCCGCCTTTGAATTTTTATTTTGGGCAATACTTCTCCATAGGTTTAATGGGTTCCCTGTTGCTCCTATTTGATTGGCCCCGAATTGCAAGCCCCGCTAGCTCAACCAATCAGCTTCTTTTCTGCCTTTTTACTGTATTTTGAACTGTCTGCCCTTTGATTTTTATTGGTCAATACTTCTCCATAGGTTTTAACCCCTTCAGGACCCGGGGGGGTTTTTTTGTGACACGTTCGTTTTTCCCTCCTCGCCTTCTGAAAGACATAACTTTTTTATTTTTCCACCTACATAGACACATGAGGGCTTTATTTTGCGGGACAAGATGTACTTTCTAATGGTGTTATTCACTATACTATAGAATATACTGGAAAACCGCAAAAAAATTCCAAGTGGGACAAATTGTGAAAAAAAAAGTATTTTTGCCATGTTTCTGGGTGATTTGCTTTTACGGCGTTCAATATTCGGTAAATATAATGTGTTATCTGTATTCTACAGGTTATTACGCATCCGGAAATACCAAACATGTAGGGTTTCCTTTATGTTTTGGTACCGTAAAAAAATTCCAAACATTTTCTATTTTTGACATTTGCGCTGCAGCGCCAGTTTGTGCGACCAATAACTTTTTTGTACTAACACCTACGGACGTCAGTGAGGAGGAATTTTTTGCGGGCTGAAGTGTAATTTTTATCGCTAGTAGTTTGGAATGCATGCGACTTTTTTGATCATTTTTATTCCATTTTTTGAGTGACGTAAAATGACCAAAAAACACAATTGTGCCGTTTGGAATTTTTTTTTCTTCTACAGTGTTCAGCGTACGGGATAAATGATGTTATATTTTTATAGATCAGACTTTTTCAGATGCAGCAATACCAAATATGTATAACTTTTTTATTATTTTTATGATTTTATTTGTAAAATGGGGAAAGGGGGGTGATTTGAACTTTTAATACTTTTTTTTGTACTTTAAAACTTTATTTATTTATTTTTTTACTGTAACATTTAGTACCCCTATGGTGCTTGACCACTATGGTGCGCGATTGTTAATACAACCTAATGCATTGCATAGGCAATGCATTAGGGTGTACAAAGATGGCGGTTTCCCCACTTCCCGTCTGCGGACGGAAGTGGGAGCAAACCGGCCAGGGTAAGTGACGGAGCCTTCACAAGGCTCCCCACCACCATGCACCGGTCGTCGGATCGGCGCAGCACAGCTGCTACCGGTGCCGTATGACCGTTACCGATCGGTGCACAGCACCGTTCGGCGTTCATTCAGAGCGCTGCAGGCCATCTTTGCCGTGGTGTCTGATGGGTTAAAACAGCAGCCAGCTGGGCGGAGCCACCCACCGGTGCTGTTACTGCTGGGTGTTAGCGGCGGAGCGATCCCCCTGCAAAGCCCCTTAGCGGCCCTGGGACGTACTCATACGCCCAGGGTCGTGTAGGGGTTAATGGGTCACTGTCGCTCCTATTCTGATTGGCTGGTTTCTGCCGACCAATGAGAAGCGCTTACAGAATTTGAATTACTGTATTTCCCGGCAATTTCCAAGATCCTAATTCCTGATGTTGCGCCGTTCTAGATTTTTGGAAAGTGATTTTTTTTTTATGTTTTTTTTTTTTTTTTTAGAAGGTTTTAGCTATTTTTAAGATAATTTTTTATACATAAAAAAAGCGATTTTTTTGGAAAAATAATCAATGCCGCACGGCGCTGAGAGCCGAGATTTCTGTTGCGATCTTCTATATGTTTCCTCTCATGTTACGTTCTCGCTTCAATTCGCCTCCTCCGGCTCGTTTAGACCAACTTCAACTAGGTCTGCCTGTCGGAGCTGACGAGTGCTGCAATGTGCCTCACTTTGCTGACCCGCGATCATGCATGCCTCGGAGTCTTCGAATGTGCCGCGTCCCGCCTAGGAACGCCCATGGCGCGTCCATTGCACGCCCTTTGTGAAGCGCATCCGAAAGTGACGAAGGCTGCACCTAACATTGCATCCCTGCATCCGACAGGGGATTCGGATAGGTGAGGTGCCGTTTTCGCCAGAAAACAGGCGCAAATCCCGATCATACTTGTCGCCCTTAATTTTAAAAGGGGTATTCGGATCACATTGATTGGCTTAAAACATGTAGGCAACTGTAAATAAAGTCTATTAAGAAATACTTTGCTTTTCAGACTTTGGTTCTCTCCAGAGTTAGAAGCAAATCTTATCTACTGGTTTTGCACGCAAGGTTTAATAGTTATCAGCCACTTCTCTTTTACAGGCTGTAGCAATGTTCAGGATAGTGACATCACTTCCTGCTGTGTTACTTAGCTTAAAAGATAGGAGCACGTTTACATTATTACTAACAAACTTTAACCCTTTAGAGCTATGTAGTTTTGTGCATTTCAGTTTACAAAACTCCTGCACTCATCTCACTTTCACACGATCAGCTAGGAACAGCAAAGATGACATGCCAAACACTGCTGTAGAGTCAACCACAGCCTATCCAGGAAGTGTGAGCCTGAAATTGTTTGTGGCTCTGTAAAACAGCATGGTGAGACAACTCCTTTAAGGAGAGAACTGCTAACATGCTTAATTTAGGAGAACTGTGCATCTTTTTCATCTTTTTGCATTTTTTTTTTTTTTGTAAATCAGACGATCTCTCATTCTATAAAGTTATCACGATATCTAGCACAAAATCATATACATAGAAAATTTTGCACATCATCCAAACTGAACTCTTGCTGTTGAAAAGTTGCAGATAATGTTAAATAAAAACTCAATTGGAAGGCCATTTTACTTCCTGACACAAATGAAGTGGACCGTATTTGTGATGGTAAAGTGGCAGAAGATCTTCCTACATGTACTTATTGCACCAGACACTTTTTTTTTCTTTTTTGCAAATGCAGCAAAAAAAATAAATGATGTAATAGCATTTATGCATGATCCCTATAGACTAGACAGAGCTGTTTTAAGTCTTAAGGTGAAATGTATGAAAACTGTTTAGGTCTAAGAATTTATTTGTTGCCCAAAACAACCAGAGCTCCCCTTTCATTTTTTTAGAACACTATATGATATGAAAGAGGTGCTCTGATTGGTTGCTATTAGTTATGAGTGATTACGTCGACTATCGTCATCAGGTCGATAGTCGATATCGTCAATTATCATGACGATATCCGATAGTCGATAATAGATTATCGTCGATGACCATTAAAGTCTATGGGAGAGGAACAACACCTTCATTTTTACACCCAAACAGGGCTGGAGAAGCTGGAATTAACATCCACAACAGTCAAATGGATAAGTGCTACATCTTAGGCAACACACAGGTTATAAAAGCCCCAGAAAAAAAAATCACAGACCATTCACTATCCCTGTCTTGCACACAGCCTGACCCTAAACCTGCTGACCCACAAATTAAAAGTGCAGAGGCAAATTTTCTTTGAACCATCATTTTATTTTAACTGGACAATTGACTATCCCTGTCCTGGAACGGCTGGGACAAACCCCAAACCTGCATGACCCCAGATTGAAAAGTTCCGGAAAAAAGGAATCTTTTGAGCCACCATTTTAGTTGGAAACAGCATATTTGAACTTTTACCTGTTTTTGTACCACAGTATGACCATTAAACCTGTCTGACCCACAGATTAAAAAGTGCAAGAAAAAAAGTATTTTGAAACCACCATTTTAGTTGAAACTGGACATAGACTATCCCTGTCCTGGGCCACAGCATGAGCCCCAAACCTGCATGACCCCAAGATTTAAAAACTGCCCGGGAAAAAAAATCTTTGAACCACCTTTTAGTTGAACTGGACTTTGATATCCCTGTCCTGCCCAAAAAGACCCCAAAAAACCCCTTGACCCCCAGATTAAAAAAATGCCGGAAAAAAGGGGTTTTAACCACCATTTAGTGAAACTGGACATTAATAACCTGTCTGGACCCAGCTGCCTTAACCTGTCGACCAAATTTAAAAAGTGCCGGGGAAAAAAGTCTTTCAAACAACTTTTATTTAAATGGGCATGACTTCTCCCGGACGATTGACCCCAAAAAGCATGACCCCAGATTTTAAAAAAAAGCCGGAAAAAAAGGGGTTTTGAAAACCCCCATTTTAGTTGAATGGAAATGACTTACCTGTCCTGGACCGCAGCATACCCTTATACCGCCCTAAACCCGTTTAAAAAAAGTCCAAAAAAAGGAGTTTTTTCAACCACTATTTTAGTTGCGGAATAGACTACCCTGTCCTGGGCCACAGCTGGCCCCAAACCTGCATGACCCCCAGTTTTAAAAAAACTTTGGAAAAAGGGTTTTCAACCCCCATTTTATTTGAATGGACATAGACTACCCCTGTCCTGTCCCGCAGTATGCCCATTAAACCCCGTCTGACCCACAGATTAAAAAGTGGGGAAAAAAAAGGAGTTTTTGAACCAACCATTTTAGTTAAAACGGGACATTAACTATACCTGTACGGACCGCAGATGACTTTTATACCGTCTGAACCACAGATTAAAAAGTGCCGGAAAAAGGAGTCTTTTCAACCCCATTTTTTTCAACGGCATTGATATTTGCCAGACCACAGCATGGCCCCAAACTTGCAGAACCCAGATTTAAAAGTGCCGGGGAAATAGGAGTCTTTGAACCACCATTTTGTTGAACGGACATTGACTATACTGTCCTGTACCGCAGAATAAAACCATTAAACTGTCTGACCCACAGATTAAAAAGCCCCGGAAATAGGAGCTTTGAACCACCTTTTTCGTTAAACTGGACTTTGACTATATCTGTCCGGGCCCGCGTATGCCCCCAAAACTGTCTGACCCACAGTTAAAAAAGTGGGGAAAAAGGGTTTTAAACCACCATTTCAGTTAAACGGACATTGACTTCCATGTCCGGACTCAGCGGACCCAAAAACAAGCAGAGGTGCCCTTTTTGACCTCAGCAAAAAAATTTTCAATAAAAAATAAAACATATTAAAATCAATCTTTTCCCCTTTTATGCGCTCAGAGCTACTTGCCTTCTATGGTGACTTGTTCCACCATGAATTAGAATGGAAGCAAATGAAACAGATGCCCCCCGTAGGTAAAACAAAACCTGTTAAAAATCCGAAATTCAGGAAATTCATGATCAAGGAGGTGAGGCGTAAACGGTACGCGGGTTCAGGGCAGGGCCCGGCCTTACAGGGGGGGTGTGGTGGACAAGGCTGGCGTGTCATCTATTAACACGCAGGTTCCACGGGTTCCGAGTTACGTGGGTGGGGGTGAGAGCCAGGGCTGGTTTTTCTATCTATTACAGCAGGTTCCTACAGTGCCCGAGTTACGGGGGTCTTGGGGCCCCGGCGGGCCCCCGTCATATTAACACTGAAAAAAATGCCTTATGATGCAGCACGAAAACGTTGCTGAAGCAGAGTGCGAAGCGGAATGTGGCTCAGCCTCACCCTTTCAGTACCATTAAAGACCTGGTGGCGCTAGAGAAATGTCTGCTCTACGAGACGCTTGCCCCTCCGTAGAGTCGGACCAATTGAGCTTCACTTGGAGATGGGGGTTGAGCCCGTTTCCCCAGGTGCCCTTTTTCTTGGCATTCTTTTTTCGTTTTATAAGGGTTTGGGAGAAACACATTTTTTACAATAGGCCTTTGTATGCTGCATTTCACACAAAATCCCCAAAAATTCTAACATGACCATTGAGCCCCTCTTGATAATTGTGAAGAATAATGTCTGTTAAAAGCACTTTTTTTTTTAATAGGGGTGTAGTTGCGCAATTTTAAAGCGCATGACCCCCAAAAAAAAAAAAAATTTACTTTAAGCCACTTTTAAAAAAATTGTGAGGGAGAAATGCCACTTAGAAGCCCCCATTTCTGTTCCAAAGGACCATGATTTAGCTGTATCTCCAGCAACATACCCCAAAAAAAATTTCAAAATGACTTTCCCCAGCCACTATTAAAAATTTGGGGAGAAATGCCACTTAGAAGCCACATTTTGTTTTAAAGGACCATGATTATAGCTCTTCACAGCAACAGCCCCAAAAAATTTTAAAAAAATTGATTCTCAGCCACTATTAAAAATTGTGGGGAGAGATCCCCTTAGAAGCCACATTTTTTTTCCAAAGGGGCCATGACAAAAGCGAAAAATTCTAAAGTAAAGTGAGTAAAAAGGGAAAAGGTTTTGCAGAAACCTGGTGTCTTTACGCTCCACACGAAAAACCACAAAAAGTTTTTGGCAAAAAAAAAATAAATATTGCAGTAAGAAATGATCATTAAAAAAAAAAATTTTCAAAAGGGCCCTTTTTTTGGAAGAGGATGTGAATAGCCACAACTAAACGGTACCTCAGCAATTGGGGCCAAAAACATATCAGAGATCCATGCCGATTATCTTTATGAAAGTCAAATGATCCACTTTTCTGGGAAAGCCGGATTGTTTGTCTGTAAATCCTCCGCTGTGTGAAAATCCCCTTTGATATGACTGGTGCTGGGAGGAAAACAAACCCCATGGCTTGGCGAGCGAGTTCGGGCTATTATCCAATTTGGTTTCCCAGAAGTCAATTGGGGCCCGGGCAATCCAAAACATCGGGGTTGAGACCGAAGTCTTTTCCCCCATGATCTTAAGTGGGCTCTGTGTTTGTATGTGTGCCCCGCATTACATGGTTGGTGAGGTGGGGGAAATAAAATTAACAGGGTCACCCATTTGGGTTCTGCCATTTGTTGTGCTGCCCCTACGGCTACTTGGCCCTCTGCTATCCGTTTCTGACGTTTTTCCACCGTGGATTTGAAGAACGTGAAGCAGACGAACAATGTTCCGTTGATCAATCAGCAAGGTCTCCATTTCCTGCATTTTACTCTCTATTTAGGTGGGTGGAAGGAAAGTGCTGAGTTTTGTTTTGTACCGGGGATCCAGGAGGGTGACCACCCAGTAACTGTTGTTCAGTTTGATGGCCTTATTGCGAGGATCATGTTGGCGGAAATGGAGCATCCAAGCACTCATGTGAGAGATGGAGCCTTGATTTCCCAAGCCTCTGGCTCGAGGGGCACTAGCAAACTGATCTTTCTCATCTTCCTCCTCCACCTCAAATTCGCGCCAACCTCTTTCCAAGGCAGGGACGTCGGAAACATCGGTGTCCATGAATACCTCATCCTCCTCCGCTTCCTCCGGCACGGATTCAAGACAGCCCTGACTTGCCTCAGATGATGCACCCTGAGAGCTGAGGCGCCGCCTTGCACTAGCCCTAGACCCTGAACCACTGCCTAATGAAGACCGATAAAATTGTGAAACTGTCGGACCATGTGGATTCGACGGAGAGAAAGGCTTCGTGTCCGCATCTGTGTCCGTCTCCTCCTCCATTGCTGGTTGGACCCGATGTTTCAGAGTATCCAACGATCATTCCAGAACTAAGATCACCACAATGCTCATGCTGACAAGGGCATTGTCTGCACTGCATTTTGGTGGCTTCTTCAAAACTAGCAAGGATGATGCAGAGCTCTTTCACCTGCCTCCACTCTCGGTGGCTCAACAGCCCGTGGTCCGCACCGCTGATTGTCAGGCCATGTGTCACTTTGTACTGCGTAATGGCATTGTGCTGCTGCCACAATCGCTGGAGCAGGTGGAGGGTGGAATTCCGGCGTGTTGCCACGTCAACAATGAGACGGTTGATGGGGAGGTCGAGCTAACGCTGCAATGCACCCAGGCGGGACGAAGCAGGGTGCGAACGGCAGAAGTGCGAGCTCAGACCTCGAGCCTTCCTCAGCAGGCAGTCCAGACCCGGGTAGCGCTTTAGATATTTCTGGTCGACAAGGTTCATGAGGTGTGCCAGGCAAGGGATGTGCTCCAGCCTACCGATCTTAAGGGCGGCCAACAGATTTCGACCGTTATCGCACACCACCTTGCCTGGCACAAGGTTCTTGTCACCCAGCCAGCGCTCGGTCTCGTTGCGGAGAGCCGTCCACAGCTCCTGACCTGTGTGTTGATGGTCTCCAAGATAGATTAATTTCAACACGTCCTGGTTTCTCTGGGCACGTGATGCCACCAGAGGACCTTTGGGGAAAGAACCCTGCACCATCCCTGCAGTTTTGAAGAGCGTGCGCCAAGCCTGAGAGCCACCGTCACCACCAGAGACATCCACCCAGCTCACCCAGTGAGCTGCCACAGAGATATAGCGGCCTTGGCCGTGCTTACTAGTCCATGTGTCGGTGGTCAGATGGACTTTGCCGGACACAGATGCAGACAACGCGCTTGAAATTTTAGATGACACATGGCTGGCCAGGGCAGGGATGGCTTTTCTGGCAAAGAAATGCCTGCTCAGCATCTGGTATTGGGGGCAGGCAAGGGCCATGACGTGGCGGAACCCATCTGTGTCCACCAGACAGAAAGGCAACATTTCCAAGGCCAAAAGGCTGGCAATGCCGACATTCAGGCTTTTGGCTTTGGGATGGTTTGGGTTAAAGTGTTTCTTCTGCTCCCAAACCTGGAAGACAGAAGGGCGGCTGCTAGACTGGCCGCTGTACAGCGTGCAGGTCGTCAAACTGGTGGAAGGAGAATGGGTAGGATGGCTCTCTGGTGGTGCTTGTGGTACTCGGGCGACGGTGGAGGCTGAAGCGGAGGCTGATCCCTGATCATGACTCTGAGAGACATGGGCAGCTGAGGAACGCTTGGTGGTGGTGGAGGAGGAGGAGGAGGAGACAGAGGGTGTGACAGTGGTTGTAAGCCCGGCATTGGTGTGGCCTTTTTTGGACAAATGTTGCCTCCATTTCAACTCATGCATTCGCTGCATGTGACTAGACATGTTGGTGGTGATTAAAAACCTAAGATTCTTGCCTCTACTGATGCGTTTACGGCAAAGGCGACATATGACATCGCTGGGTGAATCAGAGGCTTGCTCGAAAAAGGCCCAGGCTTGAGAGGTCCTGGATCTTTTCGACGGCGATAAGCGAGGAGCGGTGTTTCCGCTGATCGTGGCTGGTGGAATCATCTCAGCCGACTTCTGCGACCGCCCTCTCCCTTTTTGAGGCGGGACCCATACTGACACTACCCCATCGTCTTCCTCCTCGTCCAGTGATGAAGCGCTCACAAGCAATTCTGCTGAAAAGACCACGTTTTATCCGCAATGTCGTCATCATCATCATCATCAACACAGGTGACTTGGTCGTACTGACATTCTGCATCCAGGAGCTGTGGGCTACAAGCAACAGGCACTGAAAGGCGTTGCCGACAGCCTGGGATTTTTTCCGATTGACCGTCTTCCTTTTCCTCCTCTGATGGCATCAGCAACTGGGCGTCAGAGCAGACAAAATCATCTTCTTTATCCTCTTGATCTTTTAAAATGCCTTCTGACCCCATTTTGTCATCAAAGAGGTCTTCGGAAAATGGATTATCCACAGTGGTGGGTACACGAGTTGACATTTGGGCTGCCTTCGCTTCATGTTGGACAGATGCTGATGATGCTGATGACGACATTTGTGGCCGTGACTGGGAGGACGAGGAGGTAAGACTGCTGGATGCAGGTTGCATTAAACACTGCAGAACAGATTGGCAACGCTGTTCGTTACTGAGATTCACCGGGCCCTGACCCAGCGATGACAGGCCTGATGGTCCTGCAACCGACGATCCGCTGGCTTGCATGTTGTCACCAGCACTGGAAGGAGCACCTTCTCTCGTACCTCTACCTCCATGTCCTACACCCCTCTTTGCTCTCTTACCAACTGCATTTTGCTCCATGTTCGGAAAGATAAAAATTTAAGAAAGTATGGAAGAGTTTTTGACAGTCTCTTATTAAAAGACGGCAAATCACAGCTATTCTTAAATCCCTCTAATTTCCTACAGCCAACTAGGATTAGAAAACTGAAATGTTTCTAGCGAATACCTGTGAAATGCGGTCTGGTGGAAGAACCGTAAGACAAAATCAACAGTGTTCTTCCTTCAGTCCCAGTGATTTACAACTGCCCAGTAGGACTAGGAATTATTAGTTTTCAAGAAAATATCATACAAGTGAGCTATCTGCGCCAAACTGAGATTCAACGAGAGCAATAAAACTACACGGATGAGAAATTGCGTTTGTTGCAGCAATGACAAACGAGAACAGTTGCGAGAAAGTTTTTCTATCAGAATTGTCGTACCACGTGGCTATGTGAAAAAAACTAGGGCCGAACCACGTGCAATAACGCTATTTAAAAGTTATACGGATAACAAACGGTGGTTTTTGCACCAATGAAATACACCAACATTAACTACGAAATTTCTTTATCAAAATCTAAGTACAAGGTGGCTATTTGAAAAAAAAAACTGGGGCGAACCAAAGTTCAATACAGCTATTCAAATGTTATACTAATAAGAAAAGGAGGTTTTTGCACTAATGAAATAAAACTGCAATTACTAGCAAATTTCTGTATCCTAATATAAGTACAAGATGGGTCTTTGAACAAAAATGGCCTGCGCCAAAGTGAAAAACACCTAATTAAATTGTGTACGGATAATAAAAGGTGGGTTTTGCACCTCTTGCATACACCTGCAGTGACTAGAAAAGTTCTGTATCCTATTGAAAGTACAAGGTGGGTCTTTGAACAAAACTGGGCTGCACAAAAGTGAAAAAAAAACTACTTAAATCGTGTACGGATAATAAAAGGTGGTTTTTGCACCTATAACATACACCTGCAGTGACTAGGAAAGTTCTGTATCGTATTGTAAGTACAAGGTGGGTCTTTGAACAAAACTGGGCTGCACAAAAGTGAAAAAAAAACCTACTTAAATCGTGTACGGATAATAAAAGGTGGTTTTTGCACCTATGACATACACCTGCAGTGACTAGAAAAGTTCTGTATCCTATTGTAAGTACAAGGTGGGTCTTTGAACAAAACTGGGCTGCACAAAAGTGAAAAAAAAACCTACTTAAATCGTGTACGGATAATAAAAGGTGGTTTTTGCACCTATGACATACACCTGCAGTGACTAGAAAAGTTCTGTATCCTATTGTAAGTACAAGGTGGGTCTTTGAACAAAACTGGGCTGCACAAAAGTGAAAAAAAACCTACTTAAATTGTGTACGGATAATAAAAGGTGGTTTTTGTGCCTATGACATACACCTGCAGTGACTAGAAAAGTTCTGTATCCTATTGTAAGTACAAGGTGGGTCTTTGAATAAAACTGGGCTGCACAAAAGTGAAAAAAACCTACTTAAATCGTGTACGGATAATAAAAGGTGGTTTTTGCACCTATGACATACACCTGCAATTACTAGCAAATTTCTGTATCCTAATATAAGTAAAAGATGGGTCTTTAAACAAAACTGGGCTGCACAAAATACAAGGTACTATTTCACCAAAAACTGGCCAACAACTGGTAAAAAAAAAAAAAGCCATTTCAATGCAGGTTCAAAGCAGAGTCTGGGCTGTACAATATACACTCTTCTTTCAAAAGTCTGTCTGTCTGTCTGTGTTCGCCCGAAACACCCACCCCCTCCACCCACGCGGCTGTACAGCGCTAGATGCTTCTTTAAAAATCTCAGCCTAACTGACTAAGAACTGATATTCTCTGATCTACCTCTAATCTAAAAGCATAGTTGTCTGTGTGAACAAAGAGAACTGTGTCGCTGAGCTGTATTGAGGAGAAGGCTAACACACGTCCTGCTCTTATGAGACACAGTGACACACTGATGTTGAACAGGAAGGGCTGTTCTATGTAAAACGAGGTCATGTGATTTTTCCAGCCAATGATAACCATACACATCACAGTCATGACGTCGCACACCCAGCTCACCCTGCTCTATGCTCTGAGCTGATTTGCTGGCCGCCAAAATGACAGGAAGCGCCGAAAATGGTGCAATAGTAATAGGTTATGTGCAGATTCTCACATAAATTATCGCGTGATCGGAAAATTCCGATCAACATAAAAACCGTGCCGATTTCAACTTTGTCGATTATAAACTAGTTGCTATGGTCAACAAAGAAAGTCTTAGAAAGAAAGTGTTCATACATGTGGCCCATTATGTGTCCCTGTGCTGCTTATTCGTATAGAAAACAATGGTATACTTTAAATGCATTTTTGATGCATATATACATACAGTATAGTCAAAACTTTTTTATTTTTTCAGTTGTATGAGGACTTGTTTTATGCAGGAGAAGTTGAATTTTTGGGGGACATAGTTTGAATTTACATATGAATTGCTGTGTCATTTAAAAAAAAATGCTGTGTGAACATCAAATAAAAACTAGATAACCTGTTTGATTAGTTCTACAGATTATTACCCTTAAGTGGATACCATATGGCAGAGTGCTTGAGCTCCATACCATACCTCGGTATGCCTTCCATTTTTTGCAAAGGTATACCAAGTTATGCTTATGTTGGATTCCATATAAATCCAAAGTAAAAAAAAAATTGCATGTTCCATCACACTATAGGTAAGGAGTTGGATGGAGTTACTGCTTCTTCGGATGAACATTTGTGTACATTCTGCTATACATTTCCATACTGGCTCCATGCATAGGGATTTTCTGTGTATGTAGGCCTTAATTTGGGTGTTGTAATAATGTCTACCTAATGTAATATGGAGTATATTAGCATGAGTCTCAACACAAAGTGTGATCAGCACATCCCCTTTTTTTTAGAAAAATTAGTATAGTTGCATGCTGGTGTGGCAGCAAGACACAATGCAAACACAACACTCTACGAGCACTAATAAACAGTCAAAGGGAGCATAGGAATTTTTTAGAAAAGCATTTCGGCTATTTTTGAATACATGGAAATTTGAGGGAGTGCACAACCATAATGGGGGGCAGCCACTCCAACATGCAAATAGTCTAAGTACAAAGTTTGGTCAGCACATCGATTTTTTTTTAGAAAAATTAGTATAGGTGAACACTGGTGTGGCAGAAAAATAGCAATGCAAATTTAATACAATATCAGCAGCACGCTACAAGCACTAAAAACAGTCAAAGGGAATTCTACTATCACAGCATGAGGTCACACTTTATAGCTGAAAAACTGCCCAGATTTAGTCAAAAAACACAACCAGGAGAAACCACATGCAGTTCTGGTGCAGAACATTGAGGAGTTGCAATGCAGTTCTAATCTATCTATAAAAAAAATACTTTTTTGCATTTTTGAATGCATTTTAGCAGTATATGAACCAAACGTGTGATTTCATCTGTATACAGCTTGATGTAATTATATTTAATGAAGTCTTTTCAGAGGATATTTTCAAACAATCAAATAGAAATGAACAGCGTCAACTTTAAATGCAAAGGACAGTCTAAGTGAATGAGGTGTGTCACTGTATTCTTCTTCGTATTCTCTGTGCATAGATGTGGAATATCATTTGGACAATTTGCACATATTTATACAATTTGTCATCATTCTGTCTTTGCAGTTTTGAGAGTTACAAGATTTGCCTTCAGGCTAACTTCTCCTCTGCAAAAAACACTCTGTGAGAATCACATGTCAGTTGGTGAACAATTTTAGCAATTTTAGGTAAACAGAACACCTATTTCTCATATGCAAAATATAAATTTGTGAGAGAAAGTAAACTGCAAACCTGAGCCAGGGAAATGAAATGCAGAAAGAAGGAGAGAGAAAAAATACTTCCAGTATTTCACAAATTTAAGTATTTTCACCATAGGTTATACAGGTTACACAAAAATAACTTGCATATGGAACTACAACATTTTAATTTATGTCAGCTGCCATGTTACTAACATTGAGTTGAGTCACTACATCAGTGGACTTTCATGTGCACAGATCAATGCGGCAGATTTACTAATCATACTTAATGTAAAAGCAGACTAATGCTAAGGATGCACCACATTGATGATAGTGACTCATTCTGTTTCATAAGTTTGGCATATTGTTAAATTTGACAAATATTAAATGCTAACTCTAGGTAGGTCACCTTAAACCAGAAGTCAACAAAAAAATTTCTGCTTCTGCCACATGAATGGTGCCCCACCTAGTATTGCATCCCACTGAGGCAGATCAACCCTTCAACTGGGTAGGTAGGTTGCTCCCCAATAGATAGCTATGTATGCCCCCCATTAGGTAGATAGCTCCCTCTTCCTTAGTTGTAACCCTCGTCTGATAACTGAAATAAAAAAATAAAACTCTCCCAATTCCTTTGGCTCCTCCAGCTGCTATCTGTTGCAGGAAACTTGATACAGTGATGTCATTGCGCTGCCTGTTTCAGGACACTCCTCCCAACCTCAACTAGGTCTTAACCTGATAGCTCTTTGATCTGCCATAGTTTTCAATGGCATGTGTGTTCCAAGGACACGTAAACTGTTGAAAAACACAGCAAGGCCTGCTCAGGGGCCCCATGGCAGTTTTCCCTGCTCCCTTATTTACCTGTCCAAGCCTGAACCCTACTATGCTGTTCAGTAAACTTCCACAGACAGGCTATCTATCAGCTTTTCTCCAACTCTTCTCTTTGCTCTCCTTATTCATTTAAATATAATTTTGAACAAACTAATCAAATCATGCAGATTTTAACTTGGCTGATGTCTCACATGAGCTAAGCTTCTGTTGTCTGAAGGATTCTAATGCTATTCACGGCGCTGAATAAGGCAATACCACCTGTCCTGCTTGTTGCAGAACCTAACTTGATTCATCCCTGCTATCATAACAAGAAAAAAATGAAGCTGCCATTATCCAATTGCCTTACTGACTTTTTCAAGCCAGGAGGAGGGCTCATTCAAGATGGTGATGGATCAAGCTGCAGTACCTCTACAACAGGCTCCCCCATGGCTTCCTCACAGAAGGTCTCAAAATGTTCTCAGCAGAATTGCTATGCATTAAACACAGCCTCCTCTCTGTATTCTATATCTGGCAGAGATTCTAGTTAAATAGGTGCTAATATTTCCTCTTAAGCTTTTCAAATTAATAAAAGGCCTGCCACAAAGAGGGGTTCTCATTCTATCCCTATACCAGGTAGAGGTAAGAGATTACATTCTTAGGCTAGGCACACATGATGGATTTGAAAGTTTAATTAAATGCAGATTCTATGTTGGATTCTGCATGAATCTGCGTGAAATCAAAGTCAAATTTCTAACCCTAACTACAACGTGAATTTTTACATGTCAAGGATTTCAAATCCGCAATAAGGAAGAAAAAGAATTTACATGGTAATTTTTTGATGCAGAATCCACTTAGATCCCATTTTAGTCAACCATGATACAGATTAGCCATATTTCAAACCAAATTAGTGTCAAAACTTCCACTGCAAAAATTTCTGCCATGAATTCCGTGTCAGATTTTTGGAAAATGCAGGTGTGTGAACATTCCCTAAGGCAGCAACCATTACGTATACACATGCAACAGGATATTTTGAGTTAAAGGGGTTTTGCCACGATCTCATTTCATACCTCCTGTATCCAGCTCCTCAGCTCTGTGTGCTCAGAAGGGGGTGTGTGTGATTTGTTTGAATTGCCTATCATGTGACCCAACAGGATGACATCACCAGACCTTTCCTCTCTGTAGTCAAAGAAAGGTCTGTTTATGTAAAGCATTGTGAGCAGCTGAGAGGTAAAGTTTTTGCCTCCAGGCACAAGGGTCCTAGGTTAAAACCCCTGCAGGAACCAAAATTGTGGATTTTTTTTCTCTTTATCAATGCACAGTCCTGATTGAGGTTTCTTTTTCATTTATTTGCACTGTTTGACTAATTACTAAGGAGCACAGAGGACGGAAGTAGAGTGACAGCACCTGGGATTTGAACACTCAGTAGCTGCCTGAGAAGAGAGGTGATGTCTGAGCATGTGCAACCAGGAGTGAGGAGCTCTCAGCCCTGGTAGTATCCCCTGGAGACGAGCTGTAAACAATGGATCACTAAAGGAGCAGCTAAAACAAAAACGGTGCAGAATTTTTAATGATGATGAATGGTAAAAATGTTTCTCATTTCATTTACAAGATTCCCACATCAATTTTACTTCGTGGCAAAACCCCTTTAATCTTGAGGATATACAATTGAAACCAGAAGTTTACATACCCTACATAAAAAGACACATGCATGTTTTTTCTCAGTATTTAATATAAGAATAATCCTTACCCCTTTTAGGTCAATTAGGATTACCAAAATTATTTATATTTCCCAAATGCCAGAATAAATAAGAGAATGTTTTAAGGCATTTTTATTACTTTCTGCAAAGTCAAAAGTTTAAATATACTTCATTAGTATTTGGTAGCATTGCCATTAAACTGTATGACTTAGTTAAAACATTTTGGATATCCATCCACAAGCTTCTCACAATAATTGGTAGGAATTTTGGCCCATTCCTCCTGACAGAACTGGTGTAACTGAGCCATGTTTGTAGGTCGCCTTGCTCGCACCTGCCTTTTCAGCTTTGCCCATACATTTTCAATAGTATTGAGATCAGGACTGTGTGATGGCCACTCCAAAACATTGACTTGGTTATCCTTAAGCCACTTTGTAGCCAATTTGGCAGTATGCTTCGGGTCATTGTCCATTTGGAACACCCATTTCCGACCAAGAGTTAATTTTCTGGCTGATGTCTTGAGATGGTGTTTCAGTATAGCCACATAATCTTCTTTCCTCATGCTGCCATCTATTTTGTGAAGTGCTCCAGTCCTTTCTGCAGCAAAACAACCCCACAACATGATGTTGCTACCCCCGTGTTTCACAATTGGGATGATGTTTTTAACCTGCCAAGCTTCTCCATTTTTCCTACAAACATAATGATGGTCATTATGGACAAACAATTCAATTTTAGTTTCATCAGACCACAGGACAGGTTCCAAAAATGTAGGTCTTTGTTCCTGTATGAATTTGCAAACATTAATCTGGCTTTTATATGCTTCTTTTGGAGTAATGGTTTCTTCTTGGCAGAGTGACCTTTCAGCCCATGTTGATACATACTCGTTTCACTGTGGATAATGACACAATCTTACCAGCTTCTGCCAGCATCTTCACAAGATCTTTTGCTTTAGTTCTTGGGTTGATATGCACATATCGGACCAAAGAACATTCATCTCTGAGACACACAACCTTTTCCCTTCCTGAGCGGTATGATGGCTGGGCATTACCATCATGTTTGTACTTGCGTATAATTGTTTGTACAGATGAACAAGGCAACTTCAGGTATCTGGAAATTGCCCACAAAGATGAACCAGATTTGTGAAAGTCCACAATTCTCTTCCGGATATCGTGGCTGATTTCTTTCCCATTGACTTTCCCATGATGCTACACACAGAAGCAGTGTGTTTCTGGTGTGAATTTAAATACATCCATAACTGTGTCTCTAATTTACTCAGATGTTGCCAATAAACCAGAAGCTTCCAAAGACATGACATAATTATATGGGCTGTCCCAAATTTTTTAAAGGCATAGTAATCCTAGTGTATGTAAACTTTTGACTTTGCAGAAAGTAATAAAAATGCCTTAAAAATTCTTTCTCTCATTATCCTGGTATTTGGCAAATACAAATAGGTTTGGTAATCCTAATTGACCTAAAATGGGTAAGGTTTATTCGAATTTCATGTCAGATAGTGAGAAAAATATGCATATGTGTCTTTTTATATAGTGCATGTAAACTTCTGGTTTCAACTGTATCTGATCTGCCCCAGTACCTGCACCAGTTGTAGAAACTTTACAGTCAAAATGCTTTATGCTGAAACATACTATTGTTTAGACATCCAGCATCTTTAGAGCAGATTTTGAGGACACCAGGAATTTTCTGTACTAAAGACTTTAACTAGTCATCTACACAAACAGTAGAGCAAGTTTCTGAGATACTAGATCTTAAAGCTATAGGGAAATCCCATTTACGAATCCTTATTTAACTCATGGATAACTGTAAAATCCACAAGTGAAAACCTTGCCTCTTTTCGTGTAAATGCCCCTTGAGCATCATCCTCTTTTAATAAATTAGTAAAGGTGTTGTATTTCGGAGTCAGGACTATTTCAAATTCAACAAGAATCCAAGCTCCTTTCTCCACGCCAGTAAAAAACTGTTTTAAACTAAACAGGGCCCTATTTGAGAAACAGTAGCCCCCCCGATAATCTGTGATAAGTAGTAGTATTGCATAAAATAGTATATACCTTTCTATAAAGATCTGTATCAATTATAACTATCATGCTGATTTGTTGGTTTGTGCATGAAGATGCTGAATTTAATTTTATGAATTACACATAACTGTTTATTGGATAATATATTTTGTGAAATTTATATTTTGATATTTTATCATATTATTATTTATCTTAAAATGTCATTAATTTCTGTGTGCTGAACATATGAAAAAGGGGATCTAAGTACATAATATAAGACAAAGATAAGCAAGTACAATCAACATAAACTAAATGAATGGAAGACTGGTACAAAAGAAGAGAACCAAGCCCACATGGTTCTTACAATCTAAAAGGAAGAATGAAAGAAAAGAAGGTGAGGATAAGTACTGTTTAAATAGTGATATGGCATGTAAATGCTAAAATTGTTCACAATAATATATATTGCAAAGTTTTGTTTAGATTTGTACAATTGAATAATGCAAACACTGATGAAAGTACAGTGTGTTTTTAAGCCAACAAATTCATCATCAGACACAAATTTATGTACATTATCACAAATGACTTTGGCTCATATTTACTATCACTGTCTAAAAGTTAGACAGTGTAAACTTAGACAGGCAGTCTAAAAATGCACCGTTTATCACACTGGCTCATGCTGATTAATAAATTGGTGCAGGTTTAGCATTGTTTAGGGTTATTTAGTTTAGAGAAAAGACGGCTTTGGGGGGACATAATAAATATGTTTAAATATATTAAGGGTCAATATAGAGATCTCGCTAAAGATTTATTTATACCCAGGACTGTATCCAGAACAAGGGGGCATCCCCTATGTCTTGAGGAAAGAAAGTTTCTATATAAATATAGAAAGGGATTCTTTACTGTAAGAGCAGTGAGACTGTGGAACTCTGCCAGCGGAAATTGTCATGGTGAATTCTATAACAGAGTTCAAAAACGGTCTGGATGCATTTCTGGAGCATAACTGTATAACAAATTATAGTGACTAGGATTCTGGAGAGGGGTCGTTGATCCAGGGATTTTTTCTGTTTGCCAGACTGGAGTCGGGAAGGAATTTTTTCCCTGAAATGAGGACAATTGGCTTCGCATGGGGGTTTTTGCCTTTCTCTGGATCAACACTTTAGGCTGAACTGGATGGACGTCTCTCTTTTTTCGGCCTAACAAACTATGTAACAATGTTAACTTTTAGACCACTTTTTTGGCTTTCTTTCTATGGTAGAATTTCTGTGCAGATTTTGTGTCGCAACATAATCACGCCTACTTTTCCCTCAATGTCACACCCATTTTTAAGCTGTGCCCACCTGCCAAGCAGTGTGTAGAAAGTGTCTTATTATAAGGGGAGTGTCCCTACAACAGATAGTTAGATGGTAACATAAATATATCAAATACAGGTTACTCTTTGCCCGAAGACAACTAATACCACATATTTCCTAAATACTATTTAGACTTGAATGCTTATTCTAAAATATAACTTTTAATGACTAATACTAAGAGACAAGCAAACTCATTCAAATTAGATAGGCAGTATGCTCTTATTGGGAGCATTTTAATCATTTATTAGAGGAAGGGTAGAATATGTCTGCAATGCACCTACCTCATTAGCTAAATCTGCCTAGGCCTAGGGCACTATCTTAGGGGCTATACAGCTATCATTTCTCTCATTAGCTAACCTCCTAGCATTCTTAGCTAGTAATCAGGAGAAACATCCTAGGTACATCTAAATAGCAGATTCTACCTGAACTGTAGGCAGGCTGCTATTAGCTAAACATAAACCTAAACCCTATTCCAAATTTCTCTACACTATAATAGTTATTAGTGCAGGCTGCCTTTTATTAAAATGAATAATGCTACCCTCCCTCCCACGACATGTTGTGCCACAGCAGTGGGGTCCTCAGAGGTTTATGGGGCAAAGGCGTGTTTAACTCATATCAGCTTGCCCATAGTTCAGGTAGAGTCTGCTATTTAGATAGTGCACCTAGGATATTTCTCCTGATAATTAGCTAAGAATGCTAGGAGGTTAGCTAATGAGAGAAATTATAGCTGTATAGCCCCTAATATGCTGCCCTAGGCCTAGGCAGATGCACCTAGGATATTTATCCTGATAATTAACTAATAATGTTAACAGGTTAGCTAATGAGAGGAATGGTAGATGGAGAGCTGTATAGCCCCTAACATATATACATATATAGAGTACATACATATGTTAAAAGTTATATTTTAGAGTAAGTATTCAAGTCTGCATAGCAATTAGGAAATATATGGTATTAGTGGAAAGTGTCTTAAGCCCATAATATAATGTGTGCCAGGTTTTGAAAAAAATTAAGACACTTATCTGGTGCAACCACATTAGTAAATGACAGCCATTGTTTCTTATTTCCAGGTATCCATTAAGAAATGTCTGTGAACAGTAAGTGACCGTACAGATTTATTGACATATTATTATAAGCAGTAAGAATATGCAGTACTTCCAGCCTTTGGATAGTTCTTCAATCTGCTTGACGAATGGAATAGAAGACAATAGTGTTAACATAATCTCTTTTAGATCTTTTAAAGCTGTCTCCTTTTTGCACTCTTATTTGGTCTAGCTGTTTTTTTGTTTTTTTTTTAAATCATTCAGTCCTTGCTCACTATAACTAGTTAAAGATTGTTTCTTCATGTCAGTGGTGGGATCTGATGTATTCACCTCAAATGATATGAAGAGTGCACAATTATCCTTTTTAAAATGGATTTTGCCAAGTTTTTTTTTTATTTTTCCATTTTCTATTTCCTGTCAGAATTAATATGGGTATTTTCTAATCATGTACTAATCTTTTTTTCTACCGTACACTTAGGGTGACATGTATGAAAGCTGTCTAGGTCTGAAACTCACTTTGTTGCCCATAGCAAACATCAGAGTGCCCCTTTAATTTCATATAGTGCTCTGGAAAAATGAGAGCGGCGCTCTGATTGGTTGCTATAGGCAACAAAGTGAGTTTCGGACCTAGACAGTTTTCATACATGTGGCCCTTTATTATTGATATTTTTACACATATCCTTTGGATATTTTGCTTTTTTTATTTTGCTTTTCTTATATCCATTGTGGATGTATTAGGGCAAATTTACTAAACCTGTCTAATACTTAGGGCGACCTGTATGAACGGGGCTGCACCAGGTTTATGGTGTGCTTTGAGCCACAAAACCTGTCTTAGCCCTGTTCTATATATGTATAAATAGTCAAACGCCTAAACTTGGTGCAATCTGCATCAGACATGACACTTTTGAATACGCCAAAGATGCAGGGGCGTGTTGTACCAAAGTAATTCAATGCGCCAAATTCGCCAAAGTTTGGTGCGAAACTGTTGTACAAATCCACACCAGTTTCAAACTCGCATGGCTGACACTACTTTTGGCATAGAAAGGGACACAATTATAAAGCGCTGTGAGACACTTTCATACATATTGTGGGATCATACACTATTGAAAACAGAGGCAAAACTGGCGAGTCGGCGCAAGGTTCATACATGTCCCATTAGTGAAAACTTGAACTAGGTAGTTTGAAAATGCACCAGATTTATAACAGTGGCTCATACTAACAAATTCGGTGCATATCTAGATAGTTTTGTCTAATTTTTTACCACCTAATTGTTGGCTTACTTCAATTATCGTGCCAAAATTTTGGGACATTTAGTGGTGCTGATGTTGCATGTCACTCTACTCCCCCTTCTCACTAAGCCACACATTTCATCTACATTTAAAAATGTTTTTACTTAAAACAAGTTTTTTATGCACTTGTGGTACATTTCCTTTAGTAGATCTGATTAATTTTTTTTAGAATTTGAAAGAAAAAAATTGTTAATAAATATGTTGGATTTCTACTCTAAATTCCGTAGTTTGTACTTCTTACTGGAAATAATTATTCTCATTACATTATGGTAACAATGTGGTAGAATTAATTCCATTTCTGCAAAAAGTCTTGTGAATTTATCAAAGTAGGATTTTTTTTTTTATTGTAAGCCCTGTGGAATCATCTGCTTAGCTACATACACTCAACAGCAAAAAGAACAAATGTCAAGTGAAAAAGATTAATTATCTAATGACAATTACAACTCCCTAGGATTGGGCTATAATAGGGATATTAAACTGACATGCTGAAGTAAGAAAAATAAGAAGGGTAAGGATCTGAGCAACTTTAGCAACAGCCAAAATGTGATAACTAGATGACTAGGTCAGAGATTCTTGTGGGGTGTTACTGGCATGTAGTGGATTCTATTTACTAGAAGTGGTCCCAAAAAGGACTAGTGAGAAAGTCACTGGATCCCAAAATGAACTGATAAATGATGAAATTGGAGGCTAGCCAATTTGCTGTGATCCTATAGAAGAATTACTCTAGAATTACTGCATAGCCACATGCCGGTCAGAGTGTCAATGACCAGGAATAATTTGCCTAGCCAAACTGCAAAACATATTCAGGAATGGATTGAGAATACAACAAAATAGTTTAAGGTGTAGACCTCACTTCCAAATATCTTAATTAGAGGTGAACAAATTTCTCAAAAATTCGATTCGGCCAACTGGCCAAATTTTTCCCAAAAATTTGTTTATTTCCGAATTTATTCTCAATGAATCGCGTTAAAAAACAGCTATTTCCTGGCTGCATAGAGCCTATATGGTGTTGTAGAACATTGTGCCATGCAGAAATATGCATAGGGAGGGTGGTTTGATATTGAAACAATGCTGTGATTTAGTATGACATGCAGATGACTGGCGCTGCTCTAAGAATCGCTTCACACTTCACTTATCTGGGCAGTGATGGGGTCAAAACTGACCAAATAACTGAAGTGGGAATGCAGCCTGGCAGGATAATGTCAGCGTCAGCTAGAAAGGATATTGCTCTCTGCACCAAAGAGTTACTTTTTTCACTTATAAAGTGAAACATCTTTGAAATACAGCTTGTGTATTTGTCATATACACCCATCTCCATTACAGGGAGGTTATTATTTTGGGATATTGTTCTCTGGGTCAAACAGTAAATTTGTGACACTTATTTGAAATACAGCTTGTGTTTTTGTCATATGCACACATCTACATTAAACAGAGTTTGTTTTATTGTAAATATTTGATCAAACAGTATGTCAGACAGAGAGGTGGCAAGCCCTTCACATGGAAGGGGCAATGGCACAAAGGTTCCTAGAGCAGGCACAGGTCACAGCACAGTAAGGGAACGTCGTAGCAGGGGTCACTCGGCGAGGCCAGAGCTACCGGTTTCATCTAGCGGCCGTGTGTTGACCACCAACTCAACGGTTCTTGAATGGTTGACTAGGTCATCCCCAACTGGCAACCTCAGTCAAGTGTCGGCGGGTTCGTCCCACAACCCTTAGTTGGCATGGCCTGGGAGCAGGTCAGGGGCCCTCACCTGTCCTCAACCATCACCACTCAGATCTCTTCATGCTGCTGCTGCTGTTGCTACACCTCCAGGCTATGTCACCATGTCACTCTCTGGCTCGATGCTGCTGCCGCCACCTCCGCATTATATCACCTAGCTGCCGCTGTCAAGTTAATGATTTTAGGAAAACATTAAATCCTGTTCTAGGAATAGATTTTCATTTCTCTTGTTAATCTTTATCATGCATTATGCTTAATCCACCTTTATTACAGCGCAATTATTATGTTACCAACCTTAATCCAGTTTATCAGATATTATGCATAATTGCTTTAGCATTGCTTGTAACTGTTCATACAAGGAAAATGGCCTCCAAGGACTTTGTTTTCTGGCAGATATTGAAATATATCACTGCTTGGAACTGCTGAAAACAAGATGTTAAAACCCAAATATTACCCCATATGGATGACACAAGGGACTTTCCAGACTTTGCCTGTTGGCCTAACATCCTGACAAACATGAAAATCTACGTTGGCCATATCCTGTGTTGCCGTTGCGCCGTTGGCAGCCTGTTGGGCCATTCCATTTATGTCCATATAACTTGTTTGTGGTTTAGACCAGTGTCATTGACCAATTATGATTTAAAACGTATAATTACTAGTGTTGAGCGATTTTTATCGACAAAGTTGAAATCGGCAAGGTTTTTATGGTGATCGAAATTTTCAGATCATGCGATAATTAAGGTTAAAATCTGTGCATCATCTATTAAGATCACGCCTTTTTCGGCGCTTCCTGTAATTTTGGCGGCCAGCAAATCAGATTACAGAATAGAGCAGGGTGAGATGTGTGTGTGACGTCATGACTGGGATGTGTATGGTTTGCAATTGGTTTGAAAAATAACAGACCTGTATTACATAGAAACAGCGTTTCACTGATCTAGCCTTAGTGTCTCTCAGCGTCTCACATAGGAATAGGACCGGTGCGCTTGCCTGTGGCAAACAGCTCAGCGAAATTAGTCTATTTTGCACAGAGAAACCTTACTATTAGCTGTGATCCTTCCAATTTAAGTTATATTGAGATTTGAAGATTTTATGTAGTTAGCTAGAGAATTTTAAAGTAGCATCTACCGGTGTAAAGTCACGGGGCAGGTGGGGGGGAGGGGCCGCGGGTGAACACAGACAAGCTTTATCTGATAAAGAAACACTGATAAAGTTCACCAAATGACTTTAGTGTAGACATTGCACTGCAATTATCTTTATTATTAACAGTTTGCTATTGAAATATTTCCATAGGATATTGGGCAGCCTGAATTATATGGATACACATCATTTATAGTAACTGCAGGTCTCTTTGTTAGGTGCAAAATCCACTTTTTATTTTCAGTATTTACATTTCAGATAGGTGTTCATTTTCAATTTACCAATTCCACCTGTCTTGATATATCCACCTTGCAGTTAAATTACAATCCAGCAATCATGTAGTCAGCCACAGGTTGTCATTGCCAAAAATACCGTGTATCATACGAAAACATAACAGATACGTTGTTTTTTTGACATTCTGCGCACCCAGCTTTGTTCATTGACAGCATGCATCCACGTTAAATCTTAATAACAGCAATTCTATAGTCACAACAGGTGCAATTGAAAGGTGCAAAAAAAATACCGTGTATTATACGAAAACCATAACAGTACGTATTTTTTGACTTTTGCGCACCCAGCTTTTTTCATTGACGCAGCATCCACGTAAATCTTAAAACAGCAATTCTATAGTCCACCACAGTGTGAATTGAAAGGTGCAAAAATACCGTGTATTAATAAGAAAACACATAACAGATACGTGTTTTTGACTTTGCGACCCAGCATTGTTCATTGAAGCAGCCATCCACGTAAATCTTAAAACAGCAATTATATAGTCACCACAGTGGTGAATTGAAAGGTGCAAAAAATACCGTGTATTATACGAAAAACATAACAGATACAGACATAACAGCTCCTTTTTCCCGACACTTTTTATCTGGGGGTCAGACAGGTTTAATGGTCATTACTGCGCTCCAGGACAGGTATAGTCAATGGCAGTGAAGACTAAAATGGTGGTTGAAAAAGACTCTTTTTCCGGGCACTTTTAAATCTGGGGCTTAGCAGGTTTGGGGCTCATGCTGTGGCCCAGGACAGGTATAGTCAATGTCAGTGAAACTAAAATGGTGGTTGAAGACTCCCCTTTTTTTGGCACTTTTAATCTGAGGGGTTAGATTGCAGGTTTAGGGGCTCATGCTGTGGCCTAGACAGGTATAGTTCAATGTCCAGTGAACTATAAAATGTAGGTTGGAAAGACTCCTTTTTCGGCACTTTTTAAAATCTGGGGGTTATGCAGGTTTGGGGCTACATAATGCTGTGGCCCAGGACAGGTATAGTCAATGATCCAGTGAAAACTAAAATGGTGGTTGAAAGACTCTTTTATTCGGCACTTTTTTTAATCTTGGGGGTTATGCAGGATTATTGGCTCATGCTGTTGGCCTAGGACAGGTATAGTCAATGTCCAGTGAAACTAAAATGGGGTTGAAAGCTCCTTTTTACGGCACTTTTGAAATTGTTGGGGGTCATGCAGGTTTAGGGCTCATGCTGTGGCCAGAGGAAGGTTATAGTCAATGTCCAGTGAAACTAAAATGGTGGTTGAAAGAGCTCCTTTTTCCGGCACTTTTTAAATCTGGGGGTTATGCAGGTTTGGGACTCTGCTGTGGCCTGGACAGGTATCGTCAATGTCCAGTTCAACTAAATGGTGGTTGAAAGACTCCTTTTTTCCGGCACTATCTTAAATGTCGGGGGTCATGCAGGTTGGGGCTCATGCTGTGGCCCAGGGACAGGTATAGTCATGTCCATGTGAAACTAAAATGGTGGTTGAACAGACTCCTTTTTCCGGCACTTTTAAATTGGGGGGTCATGCAGGTTGGGGGCTTCATGCTGCATTCCAGTGACAGGGATATTCAATGTCCAGTTCAAAGTAAGAATGATGGTTCAAATCTACTGCTTCTGCACTTTTTAATTTGTGGGTGATGCAGGTTTTTTAAGGGGTCTCATGCTGTGGTACAAGACAGGGATAGTTGAATGGTGTGTGTTTTTTTTTTGTCTGTGCTTTTATAACCTAAGTGTGTTGCCTAAATGTAGCACCGTATCCATTTGACTGTTGTGGATGTTAATTCCAGCTTTCCAGCTGTTTGGGTCGTAAGAATGACAGGTGTTGTTGCTCTCACATAGACTTTAATGGTCATCGCTCATAATCCGACTGCTCACTATCGAAATAACCTTATCGATGGTGGCCGACTATCGACTATCGCCCGATGTCGATAGCCAACGTAATCGCTCAACACTAATAATTACGTATCAAGCCTATATAAGTTTGTGATTTCCCTAAAGTAAACAGAATTTTATGCACAACGCAAGAACTGTTTGTGTCTGATTATTCTCCTCTCTCAGCTGAGACATATACACTTTGAATTTGGAACATAGATAACAACTGGATCAAGAATGGATTAAACAAGGGAAAAATATATTCCATCATTTGATGCCATCCTCTCTTCGAATTGAGGGGCCCAAGGACCTTACCCCAGGTGTGGCGACTGCTTGATGACAACCAGGTCATCCCGGAGTGTCCGATCATCGCTCGAGCATACGAGACCGGTAAGTTGGCTGGTTCATAAATCTGTCACTTATCCGGCTCCGGAACATTTGTGGTGAGTTGGTCTGTTAGTGTGTTGCCTTGCTCTATGGGGCCTGTCTGTATTGTCAGGTTTGGCTCTTGGGTGTGGTTGGTTTGTTGCGGTATTCTTCCTATACATACATTTTCTGACGTAGTCCTTTGTTATCTCTGTGAGTTTTTGGTATCGGTTTACATGGTGACTGGATAGATTTTTTCATTCTCTTTTTTACTTCCGGGTAGGTGGTACTGGCGTTGTTAGGTTAGTTAGTTAGGGGGGAATTTTTAGTTAGGTAAAGTCCCTTGTGGCCGGGGTGTCTGTCCAACCTGCCTGTAGTGAGACTTTGTGAGCCTTGGTGAGCCTAAGTGATCTGTAGTGAGACTTTGTGAGCCTTAGTGAGCTTCAGTGACACTTGGGAGACTTGGTGAGCCTTAGGTGTGTAGACTAGAAAGTGTCAGGTATTGTTGATCGATGTGGCAGCTCTTTCAACGCCCCAGTAGCGCAGTAGTTAGGGCTAATTAGTGCGGCGGCTATTGTCTCTGGTATCAGGCAGTCTGGATGTTACTTACCGTATATACTCGAGTATAAGCCGAGTTTTTTAGCACAAAAAATGTGCTGAAAAATCCCCCCTCAGCTTATACTCGAGTCACTGTCAGCACTCGGGCGCTGCGATGGCCCGTGCGCCGAGAGGGACGCTTCAGTTGTATGCGGCTCCTCAGGGCTAGCAACTATAATGAATCCAGAGTCAAGCTGACCAGAGTTGGGCGCTGCTGGTGGCCCGTTGCGCTGTTCAGCTATCTCTTCCCCTGCTGGCGACTCCTCCGGAGTGCACATCAGGTGAAGGAGGTTAGCACTGCGTAGCAGAGATAAGCGACGCTCCCTGATCGCAGTGGACTCCGCCCCGCCCCCCCTATCCCCCCCCCCCACCCGGCCGGCAACAAAACTCGAGGCGTCCATAGTTTCCGGCACAGGCAGTGTGTGGTCATCACGCTGCTTGTGCGCGGCACTGATGACGTCAACCCGGCCTGTGCTGAAAGGGAACGAGGAGTGCGCCCGGGAGAAGGGCAAGAGTGCAGCGGGGATCGAGGTAAGTGGTTGTTTTCTTGTTTTAAAATGGATGCCTATACCTGCCCTTATACTGCTAGGTATGGCACTATACCTGCCTATACCTGCCTAGTACTGCCTTGATAACCTGCCCTATACCTGCCTAGTTCTGCCTATACCTGCCTCTACCTGCCTAGTACTATCTATACATGCCTATACCCTGCATAGTACTGCCTATACCTGCCTAGTACTACCTATACCTGCCCTATACCTGCCTAGTACTGCCTATACCTGCCATATACCTGCCTAGTCCTGCCTATACCCTGCCTATACCTGCCTAGTACTATCTATACCTGCCTATACCCTGCCTAGTACTGCCTATACCTGCCTAGTACTGCCTATAGCTGCCTATATCCTGCCTAGTAATGCCTATCCTGCCCTACTAGTCTGCCTATACCTGCCTAGACGACCTATACCTGCTATAGCCTGTCTAGGGGGACCTTGCCAGCCTATCCCTGCATATACCAGCCATATAGCCTGCCTAGGATGACCTATATCTGCCTATAGCCTGTCTAGGGGGACCTTTGCCTGCCTACCTGCCTATTAGCTGCCTAGGCGACCTATCACTGACTATAGCCTGCCTAGGGGACATATACCTGGCCTTATACCAGCTATCAAGACCTTATACCTGCCTATACCTGCCTATGAGGACCTATTACCTGCCTATGGGGTGCAATTGCCTGCCTATAGCCTGCCTAGGGGGGACATAAGCTGCTTTATACATGCCTATGGGAGTACATCTAAACGCCTATACATGCCTCTATTCTATAACCTGCCTATTGGGACATTTTTAAACTGCCCTCTATACCAGCCTATACTCGGGCTCTATGGGGGACATTAAACGTGCCTATGGGGGACATTTAAACTGCCTATACTGCCTATATTTGCCTATGGGAGACTGAAACTGCCTCATATACGCCTATTTGCCCTGATGGGGGGACATGAAACTGCCTTATACAGCCTATATCTGCCCATGGGGGACATGAAACTGCTATACCTGCCTATGGGGGACATTAAACCGGCCTATGTAATTTATTGGGTATTATTTTATTTTTAAAATACACCAGTTTGCCGCTGCATTTTCACACCCTAGGCTTATACTCGAGTCAATAAGCTTTCCCGGTTTTTGTGGCAAAAGTAGGTGCCTCGGCTTATACTCGGGTCGGCTTATATTTGAGTATATACGGTACTTCCCTTTTCCGCCATTAACCAGCACACATTACAGTCTATGTGAATATTTCCTATTTTTGAGACACAGTAAGATTTCCAACATAAGTTCCTCTTTTACACAGGCTGTACCGCCAGTCACATCTATTTTGTCTTAAGTGAGAAATCCATCCATATCCAAGACCATTCTAATACATGCCTGATACAGTGATACTGCCACGTGTGGTCTCTTTATACGCACGAATAGGGGAGCCAGTACCACGTACCGATTGATTGTTTTATGATGGCGAGTTTAAAGAATATGTTAATTCAATCTAATCCTCATCAAATTTTTACCGCTGGGCTTGTTATGAGACGCGAGAGAAAGAAAAATATTGCTGATTATACCAAATTAATGAAAATCTGTAATATGCACCCTTAAGGTAGATTACAAGTCCATATTTGGGAAAAGGCATTAAAGGATTGTAAAGGGGTACTCCGGAGATAAAATCTCTTACAAGCGCTTTAGCGTGGCACAGAACGCAGCTAGAGTCAGTTAGCTATTGCCAAAGGAGATTTACGTTTGAGTAGTATGCAAAGATAAGAAAGGCAATTTGAGCTAATGTAAATAGTATGCTTTAATGCCTGTGACACCACCACCTTATGATCCCCAGTGTTGGATCTGCCTGGTTTGTGGACAGCAAAATCGCCTTACTGCCGAATATTGTGTTAGCTGTGGGAGGGTTTGCCCAACCCCTGTTCCGCCATGCATTTTCCCTTCTGCCCCACTGCCAGAACCGCCCCTCTTTTCCGGTTCTTACAAACCCACGTCACCAAACCCTGCCCTTTCTACCTCCAGCCATCTTGGTGGAGTTCATGATTCTCCAGCCATATTGCTCCTGTAACAGACCTGGGTTGTGGATTCCACTGACGCACCGCAAGCGATGGCGTAAGCCAACACCAGGGACGGAGTCTAAGTGGAAACCCGGTTTTCACCCAGAGCCCGCCGCAAAGCGGATCGGAGGACTTGCTGCGGCGGGAATTCCACCAGGTCGCTACCCCTGATGTGACGTGCTTGGATGGTAGCCAAGGAATAGCGCGGTTACAGAATCGGCAGGCAAAACTCGTAGTCAGGGAGGGCCGGAAGGATAGGGGCAGCAGCAAAGGTTTCGTGGTCGGTAGGAACGTAACCGGAGGGACTGGTACACAGTATAGACAAGGCAGAACGTTAGAAAGGGCTTCTCTCGATAGGTATGGGCATATGGAAATCGGCGAGGGCCAGGAAGAGGGTGGAGAGCGGAATATATAGGGGGACTGTGGCAGGGGGTGTTTGCAATTATGGCGCGCGCTGGCCCTTTAATTTTGCGCGAGCGGCGCGCGCGTGCCCTAAGGAGCCAGGGCGAGCGCGGCACGTTCCGCGCAACACAGTCGCGAGCGCGGTTAGGTGAGGAGGGAGGACTATCTGGGACGGGGGAGAGCACACGAACGCGGGCGTTGTCAGCGTACCGGTGCGGAGGCCAGTGGTAAACCGGGCAACGAGTGCGCCTGCAGCCCGGACCCGGGCTGCAGCGCCACTCGTGACAGTTTTACCCCCCCCTTAGGTCTCCCCCTCCTTTGCTGAGAAATCATCTGGAGTAAGTTTGGTCCATGATGTTCTTCCTCCGGCTTCCCACGTTCTATTCTCGGGGAACCGACACCCCTTCCAATCAATAGAAAGTAACGTTTCCCTTGGTCTTCTTCATAGCCAGGATTTCCTACACGGCAAATAACGTCCGAGGCATCCGCCACCGGGGCAGGGGGGAAGACACTTTTCGAACGTACTGTTCAAGATGACTGGCTTTAGTAGAGAAAACGTGGAAGGATGTTCGGAATACGCATCGAGGGGGGGAGCCGGAGCTTTAGGCACCGGGGAAAAATTGATCCTCTTCAGGGGACTTCAACAAGGGCCAAGGGAATACCGGGACCCAGTTTGTTAGGACGGAATCCTTAGGCGAACATGTCTGGAGGACAACCAGACCTTATCACCGGCTTGAACGAGGGCGGGGGTCCTCTGTGTCTATCGGCCTGGAGCTTCATCCGAGCAGAGGCCCGGAGCAAAGATTGCTGCGTGTTGTCCACACCGACTTCAGGTCACGGACCAAGGTGTCCACACGCAGAGGAACGTCCGAGACCATTGCCAGCTGGGAGGGGCGGGCCGGGATGTAATCCATACACACGAAAAATGAGAGAAGCGCCCGTGAATCGGAGACCAGAGACCATAGGAATTGTGGGCTGAATTGGCCCATGGGCAACACGCCTTGCCCCAATCGTCTTGCTGGGCCGAGACGAAATGACATAGGTAGTTCTCTAGATCTGGTAGTTCTATTCTACCTGCCCGTTCGACATGCGGGTGGTAAGCGGGAGGGGGAAAGAAGCTCCAATTGCCACTTTGAGCTGAGGCGAGAACAGAGAGACCGCAAAACGGCGGGGAGACGATTGAACTCCGCGATCGGACACAATGTGTGAGGGGAGGCCATTGCAGCGGAAGACACATGGCTGGAAGAAGAGGGTTGCAAAACGAGGTGCAGACGGAAGTCCAGGCAAAGGTACAAAATGCGGCCATCTTAGAGAAGCGATCGGCGATGACCCAAATGACAGTATTGGCCCGCGACGGCGGAAGATCCGTGATAAAGTCCATGGCAATCTGGAATGACGGATCGGAACGGGCAAGGGAAGGAGCAATCCTGCTGGCTTGAGGTGCGGTATTTTGGGTCTTGTTGCGACCACTCGAAGATCACGGATGGCCACAAAGTCTTTCACATCCTTGATTAGGTCGGGCCACCAGTAGTACCGCCCAATGAACTGCGCGTCTTCCGGACTACCCGGGTGGCCGGCTACCCGAGAGCCATGACCCCATCTCAGGATTCTTCTCCGAAGGGATGGGCGCACATAGGGACTTGCCCGGAGGTACCTGCCGTAATAAATCTACTGGAGCCTGGTGATCAGAGGTTGGGAGGGAATGATGTGGGCAAAGTGGAGAGTCCTCCCCAGCACGTCTGACGCCCGAGTCAGAGCATTCGGGCTTTGACGTTTCTTCTCGGCTGGGCGAGAATGGATCAGTGAAATTGAAGGCGCGAGACGAGAGAGGCCAAACGAGCCTGCCGGGGATTTAAGGCGCTGAGCCGTCTGAAGGTACACAAGATTCTTGTTGGTAGAGTAGATAGTACTGTGATGTCGGGTCCTTCAAGAAGATGACGCCACTCTCAAAGCGCCAATTTAATGGCCAACAGTTCACGAGTCAACCCCAATGGGTGTAGTTCTTCTCCGAAGGAGAGAACGTTCTTGAGAAGAACCCACATGTCGACCAACTTGCCCTTGGAATCCCTCTGAGGAGAGACCGCCCCCTGCTCCCGACGGAGGATGCGTCCACCTCCAGAAAAAAACGGATTCTCTACATCGGACGAGACCAAACTGAGCCGAAGCAAAGGCCGGCTTGAGCGGGAGAAAGGGCATCTTCCGGGCCGCTGGTGGACCACAAACTTCGGGTTGCCAGTTTCTTAATAAGGCCACAATGGGAGCCACTTAGCGTCGAAAAGTTGTGGGAGAAACTGACGGTTAATATTTTGCAAAGCCCGAGGGAACCGTTGATTAGCCGAAGGCCTGTTGGACGGAGGCCACTGCAGGACGGCTGATGCTTGGAGGATCCATTTGCATCCCTTGTCGGAAACAATTTACCCGAAGGAAGGGCGGCTGGGATTGGTGAAATTTGGCATTTCTCGTTGGCGAAGAGGCGATTCACCCGAAGGCGATTAAGGACTGGCGCACATGGAGACGGTGGACTCGAGATTCAGGCGAAAAAAATCAATATGTCGTCCAGATACACGACCACGATACATATAAGAGGTCCCTGAAGATGTCGTTTAACGAAACCCTTGAAAACACCGCGGGGGCGTTACAAAGATCCGCAAGGGCATAACTAGGTACTCGAAATGCCCATCCGCGTGTTGAATGCCGTCTTCACTCGTGCCTTCTCCGGATCCGGATCAGGTTATAGGCCCACGTAAAGTCCAGTTTGGTGAAGATCCTAGCTCCCCGAGAGGGTCGAAGAAGCTCCGAGATCAGCGGCACCGTGGGGTAGCGGTTTTTCACCGTAAATCTTATTCAGACCGCGATAGTCGATGGCAGGGTCGAAAGTGAAGGCCTGCCATCCTTCTTTGTCCACACACAGAAGAAGCCAGCTCCAGCTGGTGAAGAGGACTTGCGGTTAAAGCCTTTCTTGAGTTCTCCGTATGTAGTCTGACATGGCCTGGTCTCGGGGACCGAAGAGGGTTAGACTCTCCCCGACGAGGGGTTGTGCCATGGCAAACAGGTCTATAGGGCCAATCGTAAGGACCGGTGTAGGTGGCAAGGAGTCTGCTGTTTTTCGGAGTAACACATCGGAAGAGGTCTTGATACTCTGCCGGTAACCAGCAACGGCTTCATGGCGCAGGCGGAGAGGTGGGACGCACGGGAGTGGTGCGGAAGACAACGATGCTGGCAGTCTTGTCCCCATCGTGTAACTTCGCCCGTCCTCCAGTCCAAGACCGGGGCGTTGGCATATGCAGCCAGCGGTAACCCAACAGGATAGCAGACGAAGAACAGGGTAATACGTAGAAACACGATTCTTCGCCATGGGGAGTGCCATACATGCCCATAGTAACGGGTCTCGTACGGTATTGGATAGTATCGCGCAGGGACCTCCCCACTCAGAAGAGTTCGCAGAGGCTTAACGAGTCGAACGGTGGGAAGGCGAAGCTTCGACACCAAGGGCGGCATCATAAAATTTCTGCGAGCCGGAGAGGTGAGTCCAGAAGGCGGAGGCTTGAAACATCACGCCAGCACTAGTGATGAGATCTGCACCGGCATGGTCAGACGTGGAGAGGAACTGTGCACACCCAGTGACGCCCTCTCCCACGTACCCTAGGTGCGAGCGTTTCCTGGCGCGGGCGAAGCGGGCAGTCCTCAAGAAGTGTTCAGGACTAGCACGTACAGGCATAGGTTCTTGCGTGCGCCGTCGGGCGACGCTCTTGTACTGAGAGAAATGCACGGTCGACCTGCATGGCTCCTCGCTGGAATGCTGAGGTGCGGGTACCGGAACAGGGTTTCTGCGAATACAGGAGCCAACGCGGGGAAGTGACGAAGGTCGAGCAGAGTCGCGTTCCTGGCGGAGCTCTTATCTCTCTCAGAGAAACGCAACATCAATCCCGCGTGGCCAGGTGGGATCAACTCAGACCAAGGATGCCGGGAAGATCCCTTGCGGCCCAGGGCATCCTTTACCCGGATAGCTCTAGAGGGCCCTTCTTGAAAGTCGGACAGAGGGCCCGCCTCATTCCAGGTCAGCTCCGAGGCCAAAGGTACGGAATTGGATGTGTAATCACGCACGAGGATTCTCCTTGGCGTAAATTCAGGGTGCGGGTCTCCGCTGACGAAGCCCGTGCCGGTTCTCAAAAAACGCAGGGAAATCCTTGAAGGAAGGCAGCAGGTGCCCCACCAGAGGATCTCCCCTGTCCCGAGGGGGGTTTCCCATGCCAGAGCCTTCCCGGCGAAGCAGTCTGAGGACAAACGCCATTTGCGCGTTTCGGACGGGTGAACTGGTCGGCCATTAGCTCCACGTGCATCGAGCACTGAGTATACAAACCCCATCACATAGCTCTTCGGGTCTCCCTCGAACTTTGAGGGAAGCGAAAGCCGGAGCTTAGGCCCAGGGCGGCGGGAGCAACGGCTGGTGCTGGGAACTTGAGCGGTGAAGAGGGTGGAGACTGCCGTTGGGAGGAGCGATGCTGCATTCATGGACATTCAGCTGATCCAAGTGCTGTGCCTGCTGCGTAAGCTGCTGGAAGCTTGACTGGGCAACGACGGACGTCGGTCTTCCAGGCCTGCGGTAACGGAACCTTGCGGGATCCGTGGCCGATTCCAACTGAAAACAGACCTGAGGTTGTGGAGTCCACTGAGCCACCGCAAGCGATTTTTGTCTGGTGCTAAGCCACACCAGGGAACGGAGTCTAAGTGGAACACGTTTTTTTTTTTTTTTTTTTTTTTTCCACCAGAGCCGCCGCAAATCGGGATGGGACTTGCTGCGGCGGAATCCCACAAGGTCGTACCACTGATGGACTGCTTGCGATGGTAGCAAGGGATTAGCGCGGTACGAAACGGCAGGCAACTCATAGTCAGGGGGAACGGGCAGGAAGGTGGGCTAGGCAGCAAAGGTTCGTGGTCGGAGAACGTAAAGCCGGAGGGAGCTGGTACACAGTATAGACAACGGATAAGTAGAAAGGGCTTCATCGCATAGGTATGGGCACTATGAATCAAGGCGAGAGGCCAGGAAGAGGTGGCGGAATTATATAGGGACAGGGGGCAGGTGTTTGCAATTTATTGGGCGCGCTGGGCCCTTTAAATTTCTGCGAGAGCCTGGCGGCGCGCGTGCCCTAAGGAAGCCAGGGCGCGCGCACCGGCGCGCACACAGTCCGGAGCGCGGTCAGGTGAGGAGGGATATTTCATGGGAAGGGGGAGCCCACGGAACGCGGCGTTGTCCGCGTCCGGTGCGGCCCGTGTAAACGGGCAGCGAGTGCGCCTGCAGCCCGGACCCCGGGCTGCAGCGGCACTCGTGACAGCTCCTCTCAAGGCTCCTCCACTTCTTTCTTCCGGTGGCCATATTGTTAACTCGATTACACCATTAGCCCTGGAAGGTCCAGTCACCAGGTCTACGCGCGGGCATCTTGTGCCAGTATAACATTCAGCAGTACGCATATTATTCCCACTAAACAAACATTTAGCAATACAGTCTCTACTTTCACGCAGGCCGCCTCACAGTCCATCCCACAGCCACTATACCCGTTACTCACCCCTTCGGGTACTTCCTCAGCCGTTGCCCCTTTCCTTACTTTGGGTACCGGAGATGATATGGTCACTGGAAATGATGAGGAGGATAAACTATCAATCACAGGAGCTCCCGATGACCCCCTTCTGAAGCAGGACCCTGATATATCTGCAATCCCACACCGCACTCCCGCCTCAGGAGACGTCTCATTCAACCCTTTCCACGGGGGTAACACTGATTTCTTAAATTCCGCTATTCCGGACTCATTTCATGTAACATCTAGAGGGAAAGTGCTTTTTCCTCCCCCCGATAACTCGGAGTCACAAGTCCTCAGTTCCTATTCTTTTCACCCCTCTCTGGGATGCAAACACTACCCTCTCTATCATTGTGGGCCACATCCTTTATCAGAACACAACTGCTATTGTTAATCTGGCAAATATACATCTGCAACATAATGGTGGGTTCGCTAAAGACATTGTTCTCATGGGTGGAGAGGAAGTACAGACCAAATGCAATGAGCTGATTGCCAGGGGTGGTGGGGCCCCTCTTCCAATGTTTACAGCTGTTGTCACTACAGCTGGCAATTTGGCCTGCGAGTACATCATTCACGCCATTGGTCCTATCTATAATGCTATATATCATCATGATTGTGTCATCTCTTGAAAACAAACTATTCACAATGTTCTCAATATGCCCAGCATCATCACTTATCTTCTTTGGCTCTACCCTTGATTTCTGCTGGAATTTTTGAGTTTCTCCTCTCGCATTGTATACAGTCCATTCTATCTGCCCTACTTGAACACAAACCTTGCCCCTCATTCCGTGATATACGGGTTGTGGTTCTCACCTGGGAAATGGCTACATGCCTGAAAAACACATGGATCAGTCTCACTCAATCCACTTCATCATCTAAGGAAGTTTTACCATCACCTGCTGAGGAACCTCTACCTCCACCTCCAGGGGAACTCTCTTTGCCACCAATTGCTCCATCAACCCCTCCTACTCAACCAGTCCCACCTTCACCACCACACCGTGCACCTGCTTCTCCGGCTCTTCCAGTATTACCTGCTCCACTGCAACCTTCCACGGATCAACCCATCAGCCTTTTACACCTGCACAGGTCAACAATCTTCTCTCACAGGTGCCTGAACCTGACAAGAACCCAATGGCATTTTATCGTGATCTCAATCAAATACAGAAGACATATTCAGCTAACTGGAAGGACTTATACCACGTTGCTAGCATCAAGGCTGGGGATTCCTTCTGGCCTATCATTAAATCAGTCCTGCAAGAAGACATAATTGAGGATACCTCTGCCTACACATCTGGGGAAGAATTTTGTCGTCACCTTCATTCCTGGGCTAAAGAACGTTTGGCTGAATCTTTTGTCAGTATCTTCACATCCACTCAAAGGAACTCTGAAACAGTTGAACAATACTTCCACCATATGACTTCTTTGTTTCAGGATCATGGATTTGACATGAATTCTAAAGTTCACAAGATCCTCTTTGCAACTTCCTTTGTTAAAGGTCTCCTTAATCCTATTTGTGAATATTTGAACTACTCGTGCAGAATATGCGGCATTACCTGCAAGTCAACTTCTGTCCATTGCCAAGGCCCAAGGTACTCTTCTGGATCCTCAAGCGACTGCTTCAAAACAATCTACTGATACCATCTTATACAATCAACCGCAACAAGTCTATCCAGGATATTTCCCTACTGCCTCTCCTTCCCAGGGTTCCCCGCATGGTAGATTTGGACGTGCTCCGAGAATATGCTATTATTGCAGAAGTACTGGCCATTTGTTCAAAGATTGCAACACTAAAGCCCGGGTTGAAGCCCACTGAGCTCAACATCCACAACAATGCAGACCACCACTTGGCAGGAACAATCCATTTGCTTGACCTCAAAACTCTGGTTCTACTCAAAACCAATATAACCCTAACAATCCATACCACCTGGCCTCTCAAAAGGATGCTCCCTGGCTCCTCTCCTCCTCCTGCTTCACCGCAGAACTGCTACCCTCCTCAACAATAGGATTTTGGGAAGCCTCTGTCTACTATTCTTGTTCATACCGCTGACTCCGCTCCCATCAGTCGTTCTGGTCCTGTTTTAACTGTTAATCTTCCAATCAATGGACTTACCTTTCCTTTCCTTTGCAGCCAGATCTGTTTTGAGAAATTCAGACATTCCACCTCATATTATTCTTTCTCCTGAATACATTTCATGTGTTGACCACTCAATTATTTAAGGAAGTTTCACCCCCTCCTACTCAATCTGGACCACCGCAGTCCCAAGCCCCTAACACCAACAAAAAATACCACCATCAACAAGGTATCCTTTCCAAACTGCTGGTTTCTCCTACATGTCCTATGGATCTCCTAGGTGCGGACCTTTTACAAAAGATGCGGGCTACTATCAGATATGACTCTACTGGGATGTACTTAGATTTTGAGGTTCCTATGTCTAATGAAATTACCTGTGTTCTTCAAGCACTCCCATCTCTCTGATGCTTTCTCAACATTCATCTGTTCCTCATGAGCTTCTCACACAGATCCCTTCTGAAGTCTGGTCCACTGGCCCTGAAGATGTTGGTCATTTTCCCGTCTCTCCTGTCCATGTCTTCCTGAAAGAAGGTGCCATCCCTCCTCGACTTTCTCAATACCCTTTCATGTACGGGTAAGAACAATCTCTGGAAATACAGATCAAAGCCTTTCTGGACCATGGGGTGCTCATCCACTGTGTGTCTCCTGCTAATACCCCTCTGTTTCCAGTCTGAAAGTAGGTTGCTCCACTACCATATGGTTCAGGATAATACCTCTGGTCCAGAACCTAGCCGTGTCAATGCTGTTACTATCTTCGAATCTCCTGTGGTTCCAAATGCTTATGTTTTTCTCAGTCAAGTCCCCTCTTCTGCGGCCTACTTGACAGTATTTCTGCAATGCTTTCTTAAGTGTCCCTCTGCACAGACACTGCCAATACCTATTTGCCTTCACCTTGGAACACTCTGCAGTTCCGAACCTAAACCTCTGTTTACCTGCCAGCCAACCTCTCTGAGTCATCCACAACAAGATGCATCTAACAACTCCACATTTCTCAGACCAAACTCCAATTGATGTTGTGGGAAGGTTGTCTTTCTTAGACATTGCATATCTCAGGGGACCAAACACCTTACTGATGAACGCAAGAAAGCTGTGATTGATATTCCACTGCCTATCAATCTTAAACAACTACCAGGCTTTCGAGGCCTAATCACCTACTGTAGATCATGGATTCCAAATGCTTCTGAATATATGCAAGTATTGACGTGTTTTTGCAGGACATTTCTACCCCCTAAGGGACGAAATTTTCCCTCACGCTGAAACCCTCATTTTACAGGCCCCTGCTCGGGGAATCCCGGATTCTCAAGTCTTTTAACCTTTTAATTTTGAAAAAAATGGACTGTTTCTGGTGTCCTGGACAGAAAAAGGGGAGACCATACAACCTCTTGGCTACTACTCCTGCAAGCTTGATCCTGTTGCAGAACGCCCCTACATGCCTTAGACTGCTTGCTGCACAAGTCCTTCTTAACAACACTCAGGACATCATACTAGGCCATCCAGTCACTGTTTTGGCACCTTATGATCTGCAGGGTATTCTTTCTTACCTCGGTAAACAACGCAACCTGCACTTCAAGTCTTTACTGATGCCTGACAATGTCACATTGAAAATGTGTACTCTCAATCCAGCACCCGTTTCCCCCTTCTCAAGGGGGGGGAAGATGAAGACCAGACGTACAGAAATGGGGATCCCAACCGCCAAGATGACCCTCTCCTTTACTGCCTTGAAAAAATGGAAGTTGAAACATCACATTTTCCCACTGTCTCTGTATCCAAGCTGAAAAAACCCCGACTTGCTTCTATAGAAAGGATCCAGATATGCGGGAAACAAGGACGTTTTTATACAGGATTTGCTTGGGTTTCCTTTCAAGAAAAAGGTGACGGGTGCCTCTTTAAACCCCAAAGATTCAGCCCAAAAGCAGAACTCCCGGGGTGTAAAAAAAAGCTTGCAACTTGCAGAAAAGGGAAAAACACAGAAATCAGCCCAAGCCCACGACTTTACCTGAAGTGGGGTCTGTGGGGTTTCCAGACAGCTAATGGAACGCCCAATCAAGAACAAAAACTGTTCAGACCTTGAAACATGCTCTCCAATTTCCAGTCAGGGGGGGCTGTGTTGAAGGGCAAAGCTCAGGAAGGACAGAGACAGAAGAAACAAAAGGCAAATACAAACAATTACAGAAAAATCGGGGCCTTCCCCCAGAATTTCAGGTAAGCAGGGTGGCTGTATATTGCGACCAAGGTGAGAAAAAGAAAAAAAAAGGTGAGAAGAAAAAAAAAGAAGGTAAAAGGGAAGAAGAAGAAGAAAAGACAGGAAGAATAAGAACAAAAAAATGAAGAGAAATAAAAGGAAACGAGGAGGAAAGGAACGAAATGAAGAAATAGCCAACACAAATCAAAAATCCAGGGTGGACCTGCTGAAACATTTTTCAAGCACAAAAGAACAAGGGAAAAAGAGAGATGGGAGGTTTGGGTGCAACAATTCATCAGGATGGATTCGGAGGAAAGGCAATAAACCTGTTTTGCCAGGGCCTTTTTTCCCCACTGTATACAAGGGGCCAGGTGCACACACAAAGAAGAAACCAGATTTTTTTTTCAATTAACAAACTCCCTAGCACCGGAATCTCCCACAGCAAGTAACAGCCCAAAGGGGTGAAAATGCAACACTCAATCCGGAGGATCATAAAAACACCAAAGAAGCACCTGACAAAACCTCTATACCTTTCCCAAAGATTCAGACGGGTTTCAGAACTAACAAAGATTGGAAAATATAAAAAGCCATAGTGGTGGATATGTTTCCCCGGATGGGCCCGAAGCTTTCCCATCTCCATAGACCTCAAAACCACTGGAAAAAACGTTGACTGAACTGGGGTTTCAGATTTTTGGAATTCCGAAAATTATTAATCGACCAAAGGGCCCCTTCACAGCAGAATACTAAGCATTTGAAGCTAGAGAGCTACCTCGGCCTACACACTTTGTACCACCACATACCAGGGAAAAATCAAATGGTGAAAACACCAAAGAATAAAATTTTTAAAAATTAGCAAAGAAAATCTCTTCCCTGGCCTAAATTCTGCCCTGCCCTCTTTCCCCTCAAAACACCCCAAACACCCACTGGGTTTCACCCCAATAAAAATTTTTGTTCTCGGGGGTTCCCCAGGTTAGGGGGTTCCATCCACAACATTTGATTCAGGAATGAAGCCTTGTAAAAAATTTTAAAAATTGTGTAATAAATTAAAATTTAAACCATCCTCAGTTTTCCTCTATTCCAACTCAGACCAACCAAACCATTCAAAACCCAGCCTGGCGATTTTTGTGGGTAAAAAAGCACGTGAGAGATTCTCTGGGCCCAGATTTAAAGGGGCCAAAAACCAAAAATTGGGGGTCCCCCCCTGGGTGCATGCTTCACACTGCAAGAAAAGATTGCGACAATAACCACTATAACCCTTCATTATCCTTTTATAGTTTTCTAGTCGGATGTGTGTAAAAATACAAGAGGGACGACCAAGGGGGGTGCCTGATGAATTCAAAGCTAGGGATCAGGTCAAAATAGGATTTGAATCACTAATACCACAAATAAAAATTGACAAAAATGTGGACTGGATAAATTAAACTATCAAATCAAAAGGGTTTTATAATTTTCACTGAATCCCTTTTGAGGTAAAGCTGAACAAATTTAAAACCACCTCCATTATTAGCAATTAAAAAAATTTGATGACCTTTCTCAGGGAAAAAAAAGGAAATCAGGGATCAAAGACCAGGGATCATACTTTTTCAGGGATGATGGCAAAATGGCAGCTCAAGCAGGAATGGTTTGGAGTATGCTGTTGGACGACATAGTAGTTGTGCATCATTCCATGTTTCAAGAAACTCTTATTAAAAGGTGTAGACCCGTTTACCTGTACGGGCCAAAATTAGAAAGGATTTGGTTTACTTGCCGAAGAAGATCCACATCAAGGTTCCCCCCAAAGAAAAGGTTGTTCACTTGAGGGGGAAAGAGATTGTCAACAATCCATAGATTGTCACTGCTAGGGACTGCTCTGAGGTAGCACCTGCCGTTCGTTGGTCAAAATTAATCCTTACCATCAAAGGCTCTGTGAAGAGGCTGATGGTCCCCTTAAATTCCCCCTTTGGACAAGCCTGGCAGTGATTCAGCGGTTTTAAAACCCCCCACATGTTCGCCCCCCACGTCCCAAGGACAGTGACACTTATCCATCCTTGACCAGTTTAGGAAAAGCATAAAAAACATGAATTATCATTCACCCTTCTAGGAGGGAGTGTCAGAACAGTCTTTAATGTTTTAGGGGGTACTATCAAGTTAATGATTTTAGGAAAACATTAAATCCTTTTCTAGGAATAGATTCTCATTTCTCTTGTTAATCTTTATCATGCATTATGCTTAATCCACTTTTATTACAGCTCAATTATTATTTTATCAACCTTAATCCAGTTTATCAGATATTATGCACAATTGCTTTAGCATTGCTTGTAACTGTTCATACAAGGAAAATAGCCTCCAAGGACTTTGTCTTCTGGCAGATATTGAAATATATCGCTGCTTGGAACTGCTGAAAACAAGATGTTAAAACCCCAAAAATTACCCCATATGGATGACACAAGGGACTTTCCAGACTTTGCCTGTTGGCCTAACATCCTGACAAACATGAAAATCTACGTTGGCCATATCCTGTGTTGCCGTTGCGCCGTTGGCAGCCTGTTGGTAGAGATGGGCGAATTTCCCGAAATTCGGTTCGTTCACTTCGCCGAATTTCCCGACAAAAAATAACTTTGTTCCGAATTACTTTGGGACGAATCACGTTAAAAAACAGCTATTTCCAGGCTGCACAGAGCATGCAGGGTGCTGTAGAACGTTGTGCCCTGCTTAAATATGCAGAGGAGCTTGGTTTTCTCTTCATACAATGCTGTGTTTTAGTAGACACCAGATGCCTGCCGCCGCTTTTAAAATCACTTCACTATAAAACCCCCCGGGGCACTTAAAAAGGGCAAAACTGCCCCAAAAAAACTAAAGGGGGGAATGTAGCCTGAATGTAGTCAGCGAGCACAGCGGGAAAAAAAAAAGCTGAGGGCTCGGTTTGGGCAACATCATGACAGAGTGTAGAGGTGACGGGGCAGCCACACAGCTTTAGGTTTAAAGGAGTGCCAAAATTTGGACTTCTGGAGGGGGAAAAAAAACCAGAGTAGGCCACAGAGGGGCACAATGACACAGGGGTGAAAGGTTACGACAAGCACCCCAAAAGCACAGCATGAGGTCAACATTGGCAAAAAGACAAAAGGGGTGTAGGTCACGGCGGGCACCAAGCAGCAGCATGAGGTCTAAACAGTGGCACAATGACACGGGTGTGTATTTTCCCCCTGGCAGCAGCCCCATCAGCAGCATGAGGTCAAAACAGGGGACAATGACACAGTGTGTACCACGGAGCAGCCAAAACAGCACCCATGGGGTTTCAAAACAGGGGTCACAATGACTTTCGGGGGAGGTGGTCAAAAACGGGAGTAGGCCACAGAGGGGGAAAAATGACACGGGTTGTGTAGGCCCCCCGGCAGCAGCCACATCAGCAGCATGAGGCCAGAGGGCAAAAAGGCAGAGGTGTAGGTCAGGGCAGCAGCCAAAAGAAAGCAGAAATTGGGGCAGACAGGGGCACAATAAACAAAAGGTGTGGGCCCACGGCACCACCACAGCAGCAACATGAGGTCAAAAAAGGGCACAAAAACATACTGGAGGGGGCAAAAACAAAAATTGGGCCACGGGAGGGGGGGGACAATGACAACGGGAGTGGGGGGGGGCCGGCACCCAGCCCCGGCAGCAGCAATAAGGCCAACGGGTGGCACAAAAAAACCAAAGTGTGTGGGTTCACGGCAGCAGCCCCCAGCAGCAGAAGAGGTCAACAGGGGGGCACAATGACTTTCGGGGTGGAAAAAACAGGAGAAAGGGCCACAGAGGGGAAACAATGACACAGTGTGTAGGTCACGGCAGCAGCCACAGCGGCAGCATAAAGGTCAGACAGGGGCACAATGACAGAGTATTAGGCCCATGACAGCAGCCACAGCAGCAGCATTGGGTCAGAAAAGGGCACAATGACACAGTGTGTGGGTCACGGCAGCACCACAAAAGCAGCATATTTTCAGACAGTGGCAAAAAGACATTTTTGGAGGGGGAAAAAAAACAGGATAGGCCACAGATTGGGAAAAAGACACAGTGTGTGGGGGTTTCCACGGGCCGCAGCCACAGCAAAAGAAAGAGGTCAGAAAATTGGCAAAGGGGGACACAGGTGTAGGTCCCCGACAGCACCACAGCAGCAGCATGAGGCGGGACATTTTTTCAAATGAAAATTTGGGGGGGAGGTGGAAAAAACAGGAGTGGGCCAGAGTTTTGGGAAAATGACACATTTGTGAAGGCCCACGGAAACACCCAAACGACACAGAAAGAGGTCAAAACAGGGGCAAAATTTACAGATTGTAGGTCACGGGGGGCGGGGGGGAAAAAGGGGGCCAAAAACAGAAAACATGGGGGCCCAACAGTGGGCCAAAAGACAGAGTGTGTAGGCCCACGGCAGCACCCAAAAGAAACCAGAAAGAATTCAAACAGTGGAAAAATGACGTGTGAAAGGCAGGGAAAGCACCCACAGCAGCAGCATGGGGTCAGACATGGCCCAAGGGAAACAGTATGTAGGTCAGGGGGCAGCAGCCACAGCAGCAGAAATGGGGTCAGACAGGGGCAAAATAAAACACAGTTGTAGGTACCGGAAACAGCCAAAGCGCAGCATGAGGTCAGAAAAGTGGCACAATGAAAATCTGGAAGGGGCAAAAACAGGATTGGGGCCACAAAAGTGGGAAAAAGACACGATGTAGGGTTCCCGGCAAAACCCACAGCAGCAGCATGAAGCCCAACAGGGGCACAATGACTTTCTGGAAGTGGAAAAACGGGAGTGGGCCCACAGATTGGCACAATGACACAGAAAGGGTGGGGTCACGGCAGCAGCCACACACACATGAAGTCAGACAGTGGCACAAGGGGACAGTTTTAAATCACGGCATCAGCCACAGCAGCAAATAAGGTCAACATTGGCAAAAAGACACAGGTCTAGGTCAGGGCACACCACAGCAGCAGCATGAGGCCCAGACAGTGGAAACAATTCCCAAAATGTGAAAGGGGTCATTTGCAGCAGAAAGCTTTAATCAGACAGGGGCACAATGAAAACCGGTGGGAAGCCCATGGCACCAGCAACAACAGCAGAAAGGGGTTCAGACTTGCACAATGACAGAGGGGGGGAGGTGGGGGGCCAAATACCAGCCCCCTTGGTAAAGATGGTGGGGTGGCAAAATTAAAGAAACTGTCAGAAATTTTAGTCCCAAACAGGCGGGGTGGCAGCATCAGAATAGGGCTGAGGCGGGTATTTGAACCCAGACTCTTTTTCCTCACAGTTTGGGGGGAGGCTCTGGTTGATGTATTTTGACGCCTAAGGGATTGGGGTGTGGGAAATTCCTGGGGGCCCATCCACGCCCGATTCATCTTGACACAGGGGCAGCGTTTCCGTTTCCCCATTTTTCCCGTGGGGCAAGCAGGTTCTCCTTGGGGTAAAAAATGGCCCCCCCCCCCCCACTGAACAAACCCCCTCTGGAAACCACACTAATACCGGCAGGACAAACCCTTTTCCTTTCGCAAACTCGCAAGGTGCGGGCCACACTTCATTTGGCTGCCCCGGAATTTCCCGCGGGTCTTTAAAATGGGGTGGCAGAGTGCCACCACCTTTTTTGGTTTAGGGTTTGCTCCAGGGCCTGCTGCTGCCCCTTGGGGTGGGACCCTTTCCCCCTCACTAGGCGGGGGAAGGGAAACTCTCCCTCAGTTTACTCAAAACCCTTTTGGTTTTCAGCCCGATGGGGGGCTGGGACTGCTCCGAAACCCCCCCACCTTCCCCCCGGGAGCCCCCGGCTGTAGTACGTGAGCGCTGAAGAACCCCCCCCCGGGCCAAACCCGTCAGAGGAGGGGCGATGCCCCCCCCCATAGGCAGCGCCCAAATGACTAAGAGGAATTTTCCCCAATATTTGAGTTTGGGCCCCCCTCAAAAGCTTGGGGAAAAAAAATCCCATTTTGGGCCGGTAGCGGGGTCCAATAGGGGGAGAGCCAGAAGCATCCCCTGGGCCCGGGTGCTGAAATATTCGGGGCTGCCCTAGCCAGGCAAATCAGCATGCTGAAAGGGCCCTTTGCACAAAATGACCCCAGGGGCCCCTCCCCATCTCCCTTAATACTGCCACGGTGCTTGGGGGTCATCGGGGCCCCCGTCTTCCCATCTCCATCAACCCCCTCCAGCGGGTTTCCCGCCCTCCTCTCTTGACACCTGGGTAGAAAAACCCCCAAATTTTTCAAACCCGACAATGCTTCTGCCCAATTTCCTCCTCCTCTTTCCCTCCTCCCTTTCAGTCCCCCACCGGGGGTTTATGGGGCCGCGAAATGTAGTTTGCCACGGTCCAGTTCCCCCTTTCCCCGACAGATTTTTCAGCATCTGTTCTAGGACTGAAGCAGTGGGGAAAAAGGCGGGTTTTTCATCCCGTAAATTCCCCGGCGACTGACAAATAAAGGGCCCCCTCTAATTGCCTCAACAAAAAGGCCCGGTTCACGCATGAGCTGCCACCCGGCTGACATCAAAGAAAACAGGGGGGGTATTTTAAGTCCGCCGGATCATCAAAAAATCGTTAATGGGGCTTTCCCCTGTTCCCTACATTTGGTCCCCAAAATTTTGGGAGGCTGGAATTTTCCCAAAGGGTGGAAAAAAGCAATCAAATGTGTTTTGGGGAGGCCCTTTTTGCCGGGTTTTTTTTGGGAACTTGAGGAGGTGTTTTCCCGGCTTTTTTAGGAATGGAAAAGGGCATGCACAGTTTTTCCCGGGCCCTTTTTCCCAAAAACTTCCGAAACGGTGGAAGACTTCAGGAACCTTTTTTACAACCAATTGAACATGTGCGCCATTCAGGGCGCATGGGCCAACCTCCTCGGTTTCAGCGCGGACACCCAATTTCCTCCCCCTTGTTTCCCACCATGGATCCCTTTGCAGTTTCCGGGGAAAACCACACAAAAATCGATTTCTTGCGCATGAAAGCGGAGCAGTTTTCCCCCCCTGGTGACTTCGTTCGCTGAGGGAAGCCAAGTGTAAACTGCGTACACCCCCTGTGCCCTACTCATTGGGATGATGGAGCATTACTTTTTGGAGGCTGAGATTTGGGGGTGGTGGTGGGGAGGAGGGGGCGGACATTGGCGCAGGAGGGCCCCATTTTTTGGAAAGTGGAAAGGGGAAAGCGGCATCTCCTGTCCAAGATTTTGGGGTGCCTGGGGCCGGAAAACAACATTCCCCCAGTGGGGGTAAAGGACATAAACTTTGCCCCCACCGGGAAATTACAGGGTCCAATTTCCGCGCGCGCCCTGCACCCTTTGGGGAAAAAACCGATAACTCAAGGACTGGCCCCCCTTTTTGTTCTTTCAAAATTTTTGAAAATGCTGGTACCTTTTTGGAAAAGAAAAATTTCGGGTTGGGAAATCTCCATCTCGGCCGGGGCCCAAAAAAAAAAAAGCCATTAATTTTTCTGAAAGGTGCAGAGTCTAACCCTTTTGGGAAAGGGGGGGACTGCAGCCCCCCAACAACTTGGAAAAAGGAATAAAGGTCAAATTCTGCCCCCCTTTTGGATGGTTGGGCGCATACTGGGCTTTTTTGCAAAACGCCCGGGTGAAAAGACTGCCCGGTGCCCATGAGTAGCGAGGAGCATAGCATTCCCGACCGGGAGATTTAAAACCAAAAAGAAACAGCTTTCCCTTTTGCAGAGGGGGTGGGGGCCTTTTTTGGCTGCAATGGCATGCAAGCCACTGTGCAAAATTTCTGCGGGTGGGGTTTGCTGCGGTGGCAGGATGGGCCCCCCACAACCCGAAACCCAAAAGTTTTTTCCCAAAGGGAACCGGATTGGGGACCTGCATGTGTTGAAACCCGGGGCCCTGGGGCCCAAAATTTTGCCCCTTTGGGCCCCGCCCCTTTTTACCTACAGATTCAAAATATAACCCCTATTTGGCTCCTTCCCGGGGTCTTCCCAAAAAACGGGCCCCACCCCCGAGTAATCGGATTTTACCGCCAAACCCCCTCCGCCTGAGGACTACTTTCCCGGGCCCCTGCCTCACTGACCCCCCGTGCCCCTACTTTTTTGGACCTTTCGAAGCGGGTTTTTTTAAACCCGTGGCCGCTTTGGGTCCCGCCCCCCAACTGCTTTCTTTTCCTTCTGACTCACGGGCCCACACGGGGGGGGGGGGGGGGGGCCCCCCCCTTCTGGGGTGCGGCCCCTTGCCTGGGCGTGCAAGCTGACGCCCTCTTCTCCTGGCGAAAGAGAAGCCCTTGCCTCACCCGGCCCCCCAAGTGCGGTCGGCTACTTCATCATCTATTTGTGTTTTTATCGTCACTGCTGTCCTCAACAACCCGTCCTGGGAAACAGGGGGCGACCCCCCACAGCATGACCTTTTCCCCTTTCCACTCTCAAAATCTATACTTTGGGCCCCCTATGCAAAACCCGGGGGAAAATTTGGTCCCCCCTTTCCCTTTGCTGCCAAGTAGCCCGCTGACTGCTCTTTCCCCAAATTTTCACCTCGCTATAAAAGTGGGGCTGACCCAGAAACCCCATAGTAATCTCTGGGTGAGGGGAAACCCGGGTGGGGCAGAGGCGGGTTAGGGACAGGTGAAGGGGCCCTTGTCCGCCTCCCGGGCCAGGACAACTTAGGGTTTTGTCTGACGTTTTCCCCCCGACCTTTGGGTGGGGTTGTCAGAAAAGTCATCTGGGAGGAAAATGGAAAGACCTAGTCACCAATCAAGAACCCTTGGGGTTTCAAAAAACCCCGCAAAACCCAGCCGCTAAAAGACATGCGGGATTAATGGCCTTTACCATGACCCCCTTTCTGCGCCCCCCCTTTGCTGTTCTGGGGACCCGGGGCCTGGAATGTTTGGGCCTCTGCCACTCTCCCCGGGAAAAGCCTGCCACCTTCCTGTCTGACATAATTTGTTTTTAAAAAATTTAAAACCTGTTTTTAAAAGAAATAATTTTTATATGATAAATAAAACACCCGTATTTTTTACTCCAAATGACCCAGTAACAAAACTTTTGGGAACCCTTTGGGTAAAATTTTCGGGTCCAAAAATGGGCAGGAAAAATTACCTTTTATTTTGCCGTTTAAAAAACCCCTGTGTATTTTACTGAATATAAAAGCACAAACAGGCCCCTTTAAATTTAAAACCCTTTGGATAAGAATTAAAGCTAAAATAAATTTTTTTTCTGTGGTGGTTTAAAAACAAAGTTTTCCCTTTTAAAAGAGTACAAATGCAGAACAATGCTTTAAAATTTAAACCCCCCGGAAAGTAAATTGCGCAAAAGAAAATTTAGCAGGCCACAAAAAATTAAATAAATTTGTAGCGTGTTTTAAAATTGGGGTGTTTTCTATGCAAAACAAAAAGAGAAAAAATTTTTTAAATTAAAACCCTTTGCTTGTTTAATTATGGTACAGGAAAATTGTAAAATTTTTGGGGGTGAAAAAGAAAGGGGGTTTTTTTTTGTCACCAAAAGCAAAAAACAATTTCTTTAAATTTAAACCCCTGGAAATAAATTTCCCAAAAAATTGAGCACCCCCAAACTACTCTTTGTACCCTGTTACAATTGCGTGTTTTTTTAAAGCTACACAACAAGAAAAAAATTTAAATTTAAACCCTTTGAAAGGGGAATTATGCAAAAGGAAAAAAATTTTTTTTTTTGGCGGGAAAAAACGGTTTAATTTTTTTCCCCCAAAAGCAGAAAAAAACCGTTTAATTTCCCCCTGCTAAGTAAATTGCCAAAAAAATTTTAGCAGCCCAAACAAATAGGGTTTTAAACGTGTTACAATTGCGTGGGTTTTTTAAAAGCTTAAAAACAACAAAAAAAAAATTGTAATTTTTAAACCCTTTGCTTGTGAATTTTTGCTACAGGAAAAAATTTTAATTTTTTGGGGGTGAAAAAAACGGGTTTTTTTTTTGTCACCACAGCAGAAAAAAAAACGGGTTTAAATTAAACCCCACTATGTAAAAATTTTCCAAAAGAATTGAGCAGCCACAAAATACTAAACTTTGGGAGCGTGTTTTTAATTTCGTGTTTTTCTATGCCAAAAAAAAAGAAAAAAATTGTAAATTTAACCTTTTTGCTTGGAATTATTTTGGGAAACCCGGAAAAATTTTAATTTTATTTGGGGGTGAAAAAGACGGTTTTTTTTTTTGTCAGCACAGCAGTAAAAAAAACGCCCTTTAAATTTAACCCCCCGGATTAAAATTTCGCAAAAGAATTGAGCAGCCCCCCAAAATACTAAACTTTGGGAAAACGTGTTACAATTTCATGTTTTTTCTACCCCTACACAACAAAGAAAAAATTGGTTTAAAAAACCTCCTTGTGAATTAAGCTACAGGGAAAATTTTTAAATTTTTTTGGCCCGGGGAAAAAGGGCGGTTTAAATTTTTTTCACCACAGCAGAAAAACAACCTTAATTAACCTCCTTTTGTAAATTGCGCAAAAGGAATTGACCAGGGGCCCCAAACTTTCTAGCTTTTTAGCGGTTTTTCAAATTTCGTTTTCTACGCTACACAACAAGAGAAAAAATTTTTAAATTTAAACCCTTTCCTTTTGAATTATGCAACGGAAAAATTTTAATTTTTGGGGGTGAAAAAAAACAAATTTATTTTTGTTACCAAAAGCAGAAAAACAACGGGTTAAAAAATTTAACCCCCGGGTGTAAAAATTTCCCAAACCCAAATTTAGCAACCACAAAATACAGCTTTATAGCGGTTTTTCCAATTTGGGGTGTTTTCCTAATCTACACAACAAGAGAAAAAATTGAATTAACCTTTGCTGTGAATTATGCTACAGGAAAATTTTAAAAATTTTTTGGGGGTGAAAAAGAAAGGGTTTTTTTTTGTTTACCAAAAGAGAAAAACAAAGCTTTAAATTTAAACCCCGGATGTAAATTGCCAAAAAAAAATTAATCAGGGCCCCAAACTACTACTTTTTAGCGGGGTTTTTCAATTTCGTTTTGTTCTTTCGCTTTCAAAAACAAGAGAAAAAATTGTAATTAACCCCTTTGCCCTTTTGAATTTTTTTCTAAAAAGAAAATTGTAATTTTGGGGGGGGGTGAAAAAAAAACGGGTTTTTTTTTGTCCCCCACCAGAAAAACAACGCTTAATTAACCTCTGCTATGTAAATTTTCGCAAAAAATTGAGCAGCCACAAACCCACTATTTTGTAGCGGTTATAAATGCGTGTTTTTTTTAAGCTACACAACAAAGAAAAAATTTAAATTTAAACCCTTTTCTTGTGAATTATGGGACAGGAAAATTGAAATTTTTTTGGGGGTGAAAAAAACGGTTTTTTTTTTTCAGCACATCAGAAATACAACGCTTTAAAAAAACCCCGGAAGTAAATTTCGCAAAAAAAAATAGACAGGGCCCCAAAAATACTAGCTTTTTTTAGCGTGTTAAAAATTTGCGTGTTTTTTTAAAAGCCCACCAACAAGAGAAAAAATTGTAATTTAACCCCTTTGCTTGTGAATTAAAGCTACAGGGAAAAAGTAATTTTTGGGGGTTTAAAAAAAAGGTTTATTTTTGTCACCACAGCAAAAAAAACAACGCTTAATTAACCTCTTCTATTAAATTGCGCAAACAAAATTTAGCAAACCACAAACTACAAACTTTTTTAAACCCGGGTTTCAATTGCTGTTTTTTACCCCTAACACAACAAGAAAAAAAAAATTGTAATTTTAAACCCTTTGCTTTGAATTTTCTAAAGGAAAAAATTTTAATTTTTGGGGTAAAAAGACGGTTTTTTTTTTTGCACCACAGCAGAAAAACAAACCCCTTAATTAACCTCTGGGAAGAAAAAAGCGCAAAACGAATTAAACCCGGAACCCCAAACTAAAAAGCTTTTTAGCGTGTTACAATTGCGTTTTTTCTACGCTACACAACAAAAGAAAAAATTGTAATTAACCTTTTTCCCTTTTGAATTAAGCTACAGGAAAAATTTTAATTTTTGGCGGGGAAAAAGAAAGGTTTTTAATTTTTTTTTTTTCCACCACACAAAAAAAAAACGCTTTAAATTTAAAACCCCGCTATTAAATTGGGGCAAAAGAATTGAGCAGGCCCCCAAATTAAATAGCTTTGTAGCGTGGTTTTCAATTGGGGGGTGTTTTCTACGCTACACAACAAGAGAAAAAAATTTTAAAAATTTAAACCCTTCCCCCTTGTGAATTAGCTACCGGGGGGGGAAAAATTTTAATTTTGGCGGGGAAAAAGACGTTTATTTTGTTACCACAGAAAAAACAACGTTTAAATTTAAACCCCCTGATGTAAATTCCCAAAAACTTTTGGAACCACAAACTACGAGCTTTATGCGTGTTACAATGGCGTGTTTTTCTATCCACAAACAGAAAAAAATTTGAAATTTAAACCTTCCCTTGTGAATTTGACGGGAAAAATTTTTTAAATTTTTTGGCGTGAAAAGAGGGTTTTTTTTTTGTCCCCACAGCAGAAAAACAAGCAAATTAACCCCTGGATTAAATTGCGCAAAAAAATTGATCAGCCACAAACACTAGCTTTGAGCGTGTTACAATTTGGTGTTTTCACCTACACAAAAAAAAAAATTTTAAATTTAAACCCTTTCGCTTGTGTTTTAGCTACAGGAAAATTTTAATTTTTGGCGTTTAAAAAAGAGGGCAAATTTTTTTTTCACCCAGCAGAAAAAAAACGTTTAATTAACCCCTGGATGAAATTTTGCGCAAAAAGAGTTAAAGCAGCCACAAAAAATAGTTTTGTAGGTGTTACAGTGGGTGTTTTCTACGCTACACAACAAAGAGAAAAAAATTTAATTCCCCTCGCTTGTGAATTAGGCTAAGGAAAATTTTATTTTTTGGGGGTGAAAAAGACGGTTTTTTGGGATCACCACGCAAAAACAACGTTTAAATTTAAACCCCCTGGAGAAATTGCGAAAAAAGAATTGAGCGCCAAAATGAAGTGGTTTTGTATTGTAAAAACGCTGTTTTTTAAATGAATCAACGGGAACGGTTTAGATCCCCCTTATATTCAAAGGGGGGTTTAGCAGAAGCATTTAAATAAAAAGCAACTGAGTGGGCCAAAACTGACTTCAGATCCCAAAACCCCAAAAAAACAGAAAAAGAACTTGAGAAGCGTCCTGAGACAAAGGGGCAAAAACCCCCCAAAATCAGTATAAAAAATCAGTTTTACTAAGACTATCACAACAGCCGCAGCAAACACCTTCCCTATCAGTAAGTGAGAGGGTTTGAGCCCCCGCGTCGGCCGGACTTTTTAGTGCATGACGTCACAGAATCCCCCCGGTCTCGAGGGTTTCATCTCGCACATGTCATGCAGGCTATCCCTTTCCTCCCAGATGCTTTGCCCCTGTAACGCCTGTGCCCCGCAGCCTTTTTAAATCAAAAGCAACTTTGTTCCCCCAAAAGTCCCCAAACTTCGATTTTTTCGTTTTCGGGGGGGGGGGGGGGGGGGGGAACCCGAATTTTTTCCCCTGAAATTTTTTTTTCCCTAAAAAACAAATTCCATTCGTTAAAACAACCCCCCACCCCCCCCCTTTTCCTTCGATTTTGCCCCATATAACTTCCCCTTTTTGGGGTTTAGAAGTGTCCTTCCCCCAATTATAAATTAAAAAACATCATTAGTATCAAGCCTATATGTTTGATTACCCTAAAGTTAACAGAATTTTATGTACAACGCAAGAGTGTTTGTGTCTGATTTTTCTTTTTTTCTCAGCTGGACAATACACTGAATTTGGAACAGAGATAACAACTGGATCAGGAATGGATTAAAAAAGGGAAAAATCTATTTCATCACCGCCACCTAAAGATTATGTCATTGTGCCATTCTCCGTCCTGATGCTGCTGATGCTGCAGCTGCTTTTTCTGCTGCCACCTCCACACTGTGTAATTGTGCCAATATGTGGCCTATTCATGCTGCTGCCACCTCTACAATCTGTCATTGTTCCACTCTGTGGCCTACTCATGCTTCCACCACCTCCACACTGTGTCATTGTGCCACCCTGTGGCCTACTCATGCTGTTTCCACCTCTATAATCTGTCATTGTGCCACTCTGTGGCCTACTCATGTTGCCGCCATCTCCACACTTTGTCCTGGTGCCACTCTGTGGGCCTACTCATGCTACTGCCAACTGACCACTCTCTCGATCGACCACCCTGTGGTTTCCTAATGCTGTTTCCACCCTTCACCACTCTATGATGTTGCCACTGTGTTTAGTTTTCCCCTTCTTTTAATCTGTCAGAAGGAATGAAAACGGCAAACACAATCGATTGTGTCTTCAGAGAAGCCGCAAGGCCAGTATGATATGGTCCTTTGTTTGCATCAGGATTGTCTGATGATTAGGTAGCCAAAAGCAGGAGTGGATATAAAACACAGAAGACATGCAAATATTCCATTTACGTGTCATCTCTGTTTTGGATCATTTCCTGTTTGTTTTTGGCTTTAGCAATACTGATGGATTATTAACTATTTGAAAGCAGACACTGACAGATCAAAGGAAGGGCAAAATTATCAGTGACATCAACGCAAAATTACTGCCGATATCCTCTCCACTCTTTCGGGGAGTGGGACTCTGCATGTGTCAGCATTTAACAGAACAGGTTCTGTCATAATCTGTGGAATCATCTGATGACAGTTAAAAGGAGTGCACTCTTTGACACTATAGTGGGATCTTGGCCCTCTGCTCAGTTTTTTCCAGCTGGCGCTGACATTACCATGTCAGGCTGCGTTCCCACTTCAGTTATTTGGTCAGTTTTGACCCCATAACTTCCCAGATGAGTGAAGTGTGAAACCATGTGCTCGCGGTCATTTTAGATTCGTTACCATGAATCACCAGGAAATTCGGCTTCGTTTAGAATCAAATTTTTCCTGAAACTCGAAACGAATTCCATTGCGTTAGAATAGATTCGCTCATCCCTAATCTTAATCTCATAAAAAATCTCATAATCTCATAAGATCCAGTAGTTTCAGAGCATTTCATGCTCAAATCTGGTAGTTTGCATCCTGCTCTGCCAGAGAAGAGTCTGCTTAATTCATGAGCATGTGTTAGCCCCGCCCACCTGAGACTAGTCCCAGCCACCTGCTGTTTATTCACAGGTTTCTATCTATTCAAGTAATAGGTTGAATCAACTGTGAGGGAATCTGTCACATTGTTTTTGCTGTCTTATCTGAGGGAAGCATAAAGTACTTAAAGGAACTGTCTGGTCCTTTGTCACCGATTGGCTGCAGTGGCCATGTGCCATTGCCTTACATCATTGTTCAGAAATCTTTAGTTTCAAATAGTTATGTAAGGCAGTGCGCAATCTGGGCTGCAACAGTTCTGACTGCTGTTAGTGAAAGAAAACAGTACACTAGGAAGAGATGTCAGTGTAGGAAATGGTGGCAAGGAGGAAGGTGTATAAGTTTTTTTTTTTTTTATTTGGGCAGTACTACCGTATTTAAAGAGACCCTGATTCCAGATTACATCCTTTTTTTTGTTAAGTAGCAAAATCATGGTTCCATTGAGCAAATGCACACTCTTTACTCCTTGATAAATTCATAAGCTGCCAGTCTCCATGTAATTGAGCAATTATGAGAAACAAATACACCGGCCAAACCATTAAGAGACCTACAGAACTCAAACATAATTTTGGGTGACAAGTATGAATCCTGGCACTGACAGGCCAGTTATAACTCGCTTTAAGGTAGTGTAGAATGCGCCAGAATGTATGAACCTGTTCTTCTGCAGTTCATACATACAAGCGTATTTTAGTGCCAATACTACAAGTCAGTGGCACCCAGGTTCACATATTGTTTTTTCAGAAATGTTTTTTTGTGCAGAACCATACGTTGTATTTGGCGTATATTGCTTTTAATCTATATGGGGAGGAAGGGGTGCCCCATTTTGGTTTCCTGCACCACCCCACTTTCACAGGCTGTTATAAGAGTGCAGCTTGCAGGTTTGGTTTTTTATTTATTTTCTTTTTCTCTGGATAATGGAGGTCGGTTGACCCAGTGAAAGGCCTGGTTTGGCTCTATTTAGAGGTAAAAGATAGCGTAGGACCGCCCGACCGAGATCACGTTGTAAGTTCGTGGGCGGCTTAAGCTTTTTTTGATCAAAAATATGTGAACCAAGAATCTCAAAGTTTTTTCATGTATGAAAGATAGCATAAATGCTTCTTTAGGGATTTCCATGTAATGTATTGCCCTTTTTTCAGTCGTGTGCCGCTGGAAATGGTGTGCATGTGTATGTATTGTGAGCCGCAGGCGCTCTGGGATCGTAGCAAAAGTCCAGTTTGACAGAGACTCAACAGGTGGTATCCAAATACGGTTGCTCCTATTTTATTGGCACACTTCAAGCAAGACAGTGGCAACAATTGAAAACGTAAAAACAAAAACAAATGAAACAACTCCTTTCTCGTCTGAGCGCTGGCTAATACAAAGGTAATAAGGGTTGTCCTCACTATACCTTAAACTCAGCCGTGGCTGTATGGGAGATCTTGGCTGTCTCCAGTCCACAAAACCTCTCAGGTCAAAAACTTCTTTTGCCTTGGGTACAGCCAAACTGTGGACTGGATCCTGGGGGGGGGAGCACACACCCACCCAACACTTTGACTGCTCCCGGTAAGAGCCCACCCGGAGTAAAGTGTTTTCTAACAGCTTGCTAGCGTTAAACATGTGCCAACTACATATCGCAGCTGACAACAAAACAATGCTCCCACCTCACCAAGGCCAGTACCTTTGTTTACACGTAACTGCCACCTACCAGTGGCGGGAACCATGGGGACTTTCCTTTTCTTTGAAGTCGCTTGCCATACATTCATCATGGTGCAAGCAGAAACCTGGCGGACAATATACACCATAGCAGACTCTTCCGGCTGACATCTTACATATACCCCCCCCTCTGCTCAGCCCCGTGGGGAGGGAAAGC